>PVKA01001411.1:8228-80264 GCA_004027165.1 Ctenomys sociabilis | reverse complement strand
ACTGAGCCATCTCCCCCTTACTTTTTGCCTTGTTAAGTTAATTAGTTGCCCCACTTTAGGCTCAGATATGCCATTCTCCTGCTTCAGCCTCCCAGAGTGCTGGGATCACAGGCATGTAGCTGCACACTCACTTCCCTCACTTTTAGCACTGACTGCTCCTCCCTTCTAGGAGTGCAGTCTTCTCATTCCTGAGGCTTTTCTTTCCTCATAACTGCCTGGTATCTCAACTTCTCCACTCTAAAAATAGGCTTTCCCAGGGAGTATCCTAAGTCTCCTCTCTCTCTATTTTTCTGTCTCCTTGGACTTTCAGTGGTGATGTTCACCTCTATGTGAATAATTCCAAAATATCTATTTCTAGTCCTGACATCTCTCCAAGCATTAATTTTATTAAGTTGCTAAATTGAGCATTCTGTGGTTCCTCCTAAAATGCCTGTAGTGCCTCAGATTTAGCCTGTCTAAAACATCTGCTCCTTTCTCCTTCGATGAGACCAGGGTCATCTTTCTGATCACGGCACTCTTGTTCACTGCCTCAGAGGTTCGGTTTGAGCCCTCTGTTTCTTCCACTGTTCTACAGTGCGAGTCTTGCCATTCTGTTTCCTCTGTGGTGTTTGAGTGCATTACACCTCCTCCAGTCTACTGTCTTCATGGTGACAGTAGATCTTTTTATTACTTCTTTCCCAAATTACTAGAACAGCTGGGTAACTGGTCTCCCCACCAGTTGCATTTCACATGTACTGGCCAGGGATCCTTCCATGGCTTGCCTGACCCCACAGATTACCCTGGCATTGAGTCAGGACTCTGCCTGGGCTGGCTGTATTTTTTTCTCTTGACTTAGTATTCTCCCATAATCTTTGCTCTTCCATTGCTCACCTCTCAGTTATTTCCTGCCTCAGAGCATTGCATTCCCTCATATAGCTTCCTCTACTGATGATTCCTTCTTCTATATTTCTACCTGTCAAAATCCTAAGTCAGGTGTGGTGGTGCCTGCTTGTAATCGCAGCTTTCTGGGAGGCTGAGGCAGGAGGATTGCAAGTTCAAGCCCAGTGATTTAGCAAGACTGTGGCTTAAAATAAAATTTGTTTTAGAAAGGAATGGAGATGTAGCTCAATGCAAAGAGGAGGTGTGAGGGAGAAAGGCACAGGGAGAGAGAGAGAGAGAGAGAGAGAGAGAGAGAGAGAGAGAGAGAGAGAGAGGGAGAGAAGGAGGGAGGGAAGGAGAGGGAGAGATAGAGGGAAGAAGAGGGAGAGAGAGAGAGATACTGTGGGGCCCAATAGCTTTCAGAAAAGCATTCTTGTTTCCCTTCTCTCATTCTATTGAGAAATTATCTGTCTTCCTTGTCTCTGAGCACTTTATATCTTTCTTGTGACCTCTATCCTATGTTAGGTTGATGTGTAGTAGGTCATGTATCTTTCCTAACAGGCTTTGAGGGTGGGAGGGTCTCTCATAGCATCCACAAACTTGTTGAGGACTGCCTGTGTTAAGAAGTACATTTTACAATGTGATGCATACACACATATACCCCTGGGCAAAAGCTTCATCGTCAGTACTTACCCTTGCTGCACACTCTGTTATCTCCTTTTTCTTCTATTCTACTTATTCATTACCAATTAAGTGGAGTCCACATCTCACTGATAGGTTGCAGCATCAAGGTTGGCACCACTATTCTGTCTCATATGATGAATGAGCTGTCCTGTTACCTTAGAGCCACCTGTTTTTTTCCATCTACTTTAATGAGAGCCAGAGTACTTAAACACGTGGCTTTACTTTTCTTCTCCCTTGAAACTAAGCTATTGTGAAGTTATCCCTTTATCTCATTAGGGTTTGGGAAATTTTGCCTGCCTCCTTTCTCTCTAGAGGGTACAATACTATCTGGCTTGTTCATCCTGGCAGTGGTCATGTAAGCCCTCCCTGACAGGGTACCTGTAGTAATCCTGTCCTCAGCTAGCCTCCCTCCAGGGGCAAAATGACACCCGTGTGAGGTTGGTATAGACTTTCCTCCATCTGAGCACCTTGGGTCACCCTGTGGGTATCCTCCCAGCTTCCAGGCTGCACTGTGGATGTGGGAGAGATCCTGGCAGAGTACACAGTGGGAGCCCTCTTCTGAGTTTTCATTTTGCATGAAATAATGTTTTAGACAGAACCATGGAGCTACCTGAATCAGGACTGTCCAAACTCACGGGTGCAAAAAGTTGCCTGGGCACAGTGGGTCTTGAGAGTTTGGAGGTGAAGTTTCTATCAGAATTTTGGGCCACATCTTAGCGTTATAAGACAGCTATTTTCTCACAGAACCTCCCCTCCTTCATTTCCTCAGTGATGCATGGAGGCCAGGTTTCTTGCTGTAGTTAGAGGCTATTTCAGAGTGTGGTCCAAGAGCCCCTGGGATTTCCAAACCCTCTTAGTGGGGACCATGAGATCCTTGTTTTCCAACTCTGTATCCAAATGAAGCCAGAATTTCTTCATATACTTCAAATAGAATAACATCAGTTCAGATTGAATGCAGATTCAGATATGAAAATCCAGCTGTTTTCTGTTATGCCAGCATTAAAGAGATGAGCAAAAATGTCAAACAGTTCTGCCACTCTTCTTTACCTTCAATAAAAATGTTAATGAGTAATGGATATACTTTTTTTTCCTTTTTCTTTTTTTGGTTTCTTGTGATGGGCTCGCCTTGAATGCACTGTGTAGCCAGGCTAGCCTCAAACTCCTGACAATCCTCCTGCCTCTGCCTCTCAAGTCCTAGGATTGCCACAACAGCCAACTGTCACTTTTACATGAAATAGTAAATAGTTTTAAATATTTCCATTGTAAACCAGGCATGGTGGGTAGTACACACCCATAATCCTGACACCTGGAGCTTGAGGCAAGAGAATCACAAGATTGAGCCCAGCCTGGACAATTTAATGACTTAGTGAGACACTGTCATCTCAAAAATAAAAAGTACTCAGGATACAGCTCAGTGCATATCCTCTAGGTTCTGTCTTCAGTACTGAAAAACTTTCATTGTTATTTCACTTGATCTTAGCCAAATGGCCAAGAAGTCATCCATTGTTATTTCAAATGTAGTAAATATTGATAGCTACAATCTATTATAAGTTTTTTCATAAACAAAGACTCATTTAGAATTGCTAAGAATGTAAGAAGGTCCTGAGCTCAAAATGCTGAAAAACGGGGCTAATTTATGCTTGGTAACAAACCACTTCAAAATCTCCCTGACCTCGTTTATTTTTTGCTCATGTTACATATCCAATGTGACTCAGCACAGGGGTCCTGTTCTACATCATTATTCAGGGACCCAGGCTCTCACTCTCTCTCTCTTTTTCCAGTACCGGGGATTGAACTCAGGACCTTGCGCTTGCCAGGAAAGCACTTATTCACTTATTCTACTGAGCTATCTTCCCAGCCCCAGGACGAGCCCATTTCATCTTTGCTTCCATACTTAGCAGCCAGGAAAAGAGTTATACCTAGTACTTCTTAAAAATGACCCATCAGCAATATGCTTGGCACATGCTTGCAATCCCAGTTTCTCAGGTCACAGAGGCAGTAGGATTGGAAGTTCAAGTCCAGCCTAGGCACAACCTAGTGAGACCCCGTCTCAAATGTTAAGAAAAAAATTTTTTATAAAGGACTGAGGATTTAGCTCAGTAGTGTAGAACACATGTTTTGCGTGTGCCAGGCCCTGGATTCTATCCCTTATCCTCAAAAAAAGTATCACAACAGAACATTACATGAATAATGTGACAATAAATAAAATGACATATGTTCTTCAGTTCTTCAGACTCCCCCAAGCCCCCCACATTGATGGGTCAGGTAAGTGTCAACAAAACACTTAGAGATAGAAATCCAAGAATGTGAATCATAGGATGTTGTTCTTAATGTCCTCAGCCCCATGCTACACCCTTGACCAATCTTTCCTTTCTTTTTTTAGGGTTCAGTATGCAGTATTATGCTTGCTTCAGGAGCACATATACTAAAAAATATTATGCAACATTTAGGACATGGAATAATATTGTAAATAGTTGTGAACTATCATAAGGTTCAGGAACAAAATGTTGCCTGTACTATTAGGCTCCCTTTTTGCTTGTCCTCAGCAGAATGTGACCCTTCTACCATCTCCATTTTACTTTATGGAGAGCAGCTCTGTTGGTCTGAAATACCCCCATTGTCCTGGACTTTACTGTGTATTTCTGGTCTTCCACTATTCCTGAAGTCTCTCCTAGGCATTCACTTATTCATCACTTTCTGTTAAGTGCCCCATGTATGCCAGACTGTTCCAAGTGCTGGGAGGGACAGTTACCTTGGGCCTGTCCTCAAGGTGCTCCCATTTGAGGGGGAGAACAAATCGTAAGTCCTTGGACAGAGATAACACCAGTGTCGTTACTGTCTTTATGTACTGTGAAGCTGGATACAACTGGGAATAGCAGTACGAGCCTATGATGCCACACTCAAGAGGCTGAAGTAGGAGGAGTGCTGAAGTTTGAGGCTAGGGTTGGGTATATAGCAAATGAAATAAAATAAAACTGCATAAGTCAGATTCAAATGATTGCAGTAAACCTAGAGATCCTCGCCAAAGAGAATATTTTTGAGCAAAGACATTAGTAATAAGCTATGTGAGTAGCTAAGGGATGAGCTATTTAGTCCAAAGAATAGCATACACGAAGGACCAGAATCTGCTTAAGGTCCTAGAGGTTGGTAGGAAGGCTGGAGTGAAGTGAGTGAGGGGGAGAGTAGGAAAATGAAGCCAAAGAGGTGCCAGAGGCCAGATGATATAGGGTCTTATGAATCTGGGTCACATATGTGGATTTGAACTTAAGGGAGATGTGAAGCCATTGGAGAGTTTTGGGCAGAGTAATAAAATTATCTCATTTATATTTGGAGAGAATCATTGTAATCTGCCGTTTTTTTTTTTTTTTTTTTTTTTTCGTGGAACTGGGGATTGAATTCAGGCCCCTGCACTTGGCAGGGAAGCACTTATTCTACCGAACCATCTCTCCAGCCCCGTGGTCTGCCATTTTGGAAAGGACTATAGTGGACAAATCCTCATGATAGAGTTACAGGCCAAGAGAGAGATTGTGTCTGGACCTCAGTAGTGTACCAGGTCTCTGAGTGGGAGGAAAGGCCTGTGCTGCTTTATGGTGTGAGGCCTGCCACCCTGGTGATTTCACAGCTACCATGTGCTGCACATGTGGTACAGTACTGGAACCTTGGTATCTGTTCCTGAGCTGGTATAAGCTGATGCCTACATGCGACTGATGGAACCTGGGTACATTTAGCCTATATGATTTGAAGGGGTGTGCAGGTTTGTCTCCATTTCCTGGAGGGAAGAAGATTATCAGAGAGGGAGTGAGTCTATAAAGTCCATTGTGTTAGAATTTTGCAAAATCAGCGTAAATACTATGGGCCTCACAGGAGCACTGGACCCTCATGTCCTTTGAAAGTTGAGCTCTGCCCCCAAATTCCATACAAACAGGAAGCTGGTTTGACTTAAGAACATAAAATAAAAACCAACTGATGCCCCTGAATGTTTTCCCCTGCTCCTCCCCCTCCACAGAGCCAAAGGAAACTTTTTTTTCTCCTGGGGTAGTTGTTTCAGAAATCCAGAAAAAACCCGAACTGTCAATCCTTTGAACATAAGCCAAGTTTGGAACCCAAACAGGATTCTGTCTGTGGGGTTTCCCTAGTGGAAGTGTGTTCCATTGTGCAGAGTTCCAGAAGGAAAGTGACTAAAGAACACAAAGGCGTCCATGACCAGACCCTGTCACTCAAGTCTAGCAAAGGGTCTGACGCAGTTTCCTAAAGTAGGTCTTGTGGCCAATTTGCATGTCATGAAGTCAGTAGAGGGTCACAACAAGAATTATTTGTAATGAAATGGGATACACTAGACTACATCACATACAATAAAGTATTCTGTGAAACTCTTATTTCAGTATTATTCACATATATGTAATATATGAGTGCATGAGATCATAATGTAAAGTATATTTCTTACCATAGTTTCTAGTCTGAAATTTTGATAAATCCTGGTCTTTGGGGTCTGAATAACCTGTATCTCCTTCCTTCTTTAGGTTGCTGTTGAAAGTATAAGATGGCTTTGGAATAAATCTCTATAAACAGGGTCATCTACCCCCTAACCAGCTGCCCAAATTTCTATCAGAAGGAAGGGCAGTTGAGAGTCAGGCTGGCCTCTCAGGTTCCTCTCTGCTCTCTGCAGTAAGCCGCAGGAATTCCAAAGTGCTCTTCCTCTGTGGTAATTATACTTCCATTGCCAAGAGGAGTGTCCCCAGACTTCCCCAGAGTGATCTTGTGCTCTCAAATCAGTCCCAGGTTACTGGGTGCCAGGAGATCATTAAACTACAAAAAGAGTAGAAGGAGGTCAAGACAGGCTATCAAGATGGTCTAGGGAGGGTCTGGGAGATGGCTCAGTGGAATAAACGTTTCCCTGGCAAGCACAAGGGCCTGAGTTCAATCTCTGGTTTTGCCAAAAATCAGCAAGAAAAATTAAAAATAAAAAGATTGTCTAGGAAAGGAAAAAAAAAAAAAAGAATGTCTAGGAACTGACTGCAACAGTACATGCCTATAGTCCCAGCTACTTGGGAGGCTGAGGAAGGATGGTTACAAGTTTGAGGCCAGCATGGAAAACTTAGCAACATCCTGTCTCAAAATATAAACAAAAAAGAGCTGAGAATGTAGCTCACTGGAGGAGCACTTGCTTAACACATTTGCCCTGGGTTTGATCCTAGTACTTGGGGAAAAATTAATTAATAGGCTAAAATAGGCTAAAATTAGCTTATTCCTCATAACTTTAGTGCAAGCTAGGTCCATGGGTAACTCGCAAATTTGGTGCTTTCCAGGTGGCTGTGGATTGGTGCCTTGTAAGTAGACCACAGATCCTAAAACTACCCAAATTAATTCTGGGCTTCTCCTATGTAGAAACTAGTTTAGACTGAGAGATTCTACTCTGCCACAAGTATGACCACCCCTTACATTTTTCTTGTTCATGTCACCCTCCTAGGGCCTCTAAAGCTCTTCAGGGTCAGGGTTTTATAATAGAGTATGGTGTCCATGGCCCTTCTGTGTTTAGAAGCTCCTCTCTCTGAGCCCAGGAAAACCAGGACATCCTTGAGGAGAGCTGATGGAGGAAATGCAGACAATATGGCTAAAACTGGACCTGGAGTGACCAGCAAGACATTGTGTAACAGAGCATGAAACAGAGTGGCAAGTAGGAGAATCACAGTGCAATCTGACCTTATATTGCATCAACTAGCAGAAAGACCATGAACTGAAGTTAGCCCTGTGTGGGTCCTAGGGGCAACAGACAGTGTGGGGCAACAGTACTGACAATGAGAGATAAATGTCCTGTCTCATGTGGCCTTGTCCTCTCAGGATCAGTGAGCACTTTATAAATGTTTCCCTTTCATCTCTGTGGGAGTTGTGGCTTAATAATAACAATTAGCGTACTGTGAGCATCTGTGCTTTGCAAAACACACTATTAAGCCATGCTTCTGCCTCCTAGGCGCAAAGTCTATATAAACTGGCAGACATTTGGGAGGTGGAGTGCTCTGATGAGGGAAAGAACATGAGGGAATGCAAATGTCAGGGATAGTATGAATCACCTAATTGATACCTACTGTTCTTTTGGCTCTTAGCAGATACCAGTAGCCTCTCTTTCATACGTGCCAAGGCCTTCCCCAAGTATCATGGACCTGGGGGCCTGGGGTTTCCTGGATTGGAGGAATGCTTGTTCTCTAGGTCATAAGCTGTGCTTTAACCAGTTGGTACCAGCAGACTGAGCCCCACTGGATGCAGGTGGTGCACACTGGCGTTTTTCCATGTGATGAAGAGGCCCATGAGTAGAACACAGCTGGAGGATGCTTCTCTTCTCCTGAAGACAAAGTAACAGAAAAGCAAGGCTGCGGGATTGTCCTGGTTGCCTGCAGCATACCCTCCCCAAACCTATTCTGTCTATAACATGTCACTTCTCCTTGCTCTAATAGGTAACCTTGGAGAAGGTGCTGGGAATAACAGTATCTGGAGGCAGAGGACTTGCCTGTGACCCCCGATCAGGCTTAGTTGCCTACCCTGCTGGGTAAGTAAATACTTGGGAAGAGAGATTCTTTATAGCTGTGTCAGACCAGTTGGGGGGGGGCAGGCTTTTCTGGCATCTTCTGTGAGATATTTACACGTTAATGTTTTGATACCATTTCCTGTAGCCCACAGGTTATAACACCAATTTTGTGTGTAATATTCACACTTTTTTTCGTTAGTATACTTCTATTAATGGGTTATTAACTTTAGTTTTGCTGGGGATATAGCTCAATTCCCAACACAAAAAAAAATACGTACACACACAAAACCTTTAATTTTCTGAGTTTTATTATATTAAACAATGAGTACTGAACAAGAAATAATATGAAAAAATGAAGTATTGAATTTTTAATATTGTTTATAAAAAACCTGCAAAATTTTCAGCAGCAAATTTTTGGCAAACAAAGCTTTAAAAAAACAACAAAAATACATTCTATATGAACTACATTAGAAATACAAATAGAGCCGGGCGTGGTGGCGCATGCCTGTAATCCCAGCACTTGGGAGGCTGAGGCAGGAGGATTGTTGTTAGTTCCAGACCAGCCTGAGCTACAAAGTGAGCTTAAGGCCAGCCTGAACTGCACAGTGAGACCCTGTCTCAAAAAGACAAAAAAAAAAAAAAAAAAAGACAAATAGACTTTTACAAAAAAAACCCCTTTATTTCATTTGTCACACCCAAGACAGTCTTCATACATGACAATAGCACATTCCATACACACAAGTCACTTATACTGACAACACATATGTTTTGCTTTCTTATCCTTTTTCTAGGACGCACCTTATATCTTGCTGGTCTTGCTGTTTTGTCAGGAGGATCTTATTTATTATACAATGTTTAATTAACAGGATTATAAAATATCAATAAAACACAGTAGTAAATTCTTAATATGTATATTACATGTTTAGAATAAAGTCAGCATTTTAACATTAGGGGCCAGGAGTATACCTCATCGGCACAGTGTCTGCCTGACAAATCCAAGGCCCTGAATTTGATTCCCAGTACAAAAACAAAACAAAACAAAAAACATTTTTGGGACTGGGGAGATGGCTCAGTAGAATAAGCATTTGCCTGTCAAGTGCAAGGGTCTGAGTTTAGTCCCTGGTTCTAGAAAAAAAAAATAATAATAAATTTAGTTTCATGAGTATTAAAAAAAAATTTAACATTAGTTGTAAACTTGTTTAAAAAAAGAATAATATCAGAAATAAATTCCTCCATAAAATACAATAATACCAGTAAAATTCTAGAACAAAAATAATCTGCTTCAATTATCTCACCCAGTGTAGTCTTCACAACTGTATGTTTCATGCACACATCTCTCTTACACTGACAGAAAACACATGTGCTTAGCCTGCTTTTCTTGTGTGGCAGGCTGTTCTTTTTTTTAAATCTTTTATTTATTGGGGCTGGGGAGTTAGCTTAGTGGAATAAGCAGTTCCCTGGCAAGCATAAGGGCCTGAGTTCAATCCCTGGCTCCACCCCAAAAAAAGATTTATTTATTTATTTGGTATAGGGTCTCCCTACACATCTCAAGACACATAGTGATCCTCTTGTCTCAGCCTCCCTGATTACAGTTGTGTCACCACGCCCAGTTTTGTGAATGGCACAGCATATGATACCAGGCATTGAACTTGGGTCCTTGCACTTGCTAGGCAGGTGCCTAGACCCAAGCTATCTCCCCAGCCCCATGGCAGGCCATTCTTGTCACCTCTTCTTGTTTTGTCAGGCACTTCCTACTGTGTTATACAATGTGCACTTAACAGGAAAATAGGATGTCATTAAAGTGAAATAAGATACAAAGTATGTAATAGTGCTTAAAATAGACGTTAACTTTTCACATCAGCTGTTTACCTACTTACAAAACCTAAAAGATATGCATCAGAAATAAAAACTTAGGTGGGCTACAATGTAAATAAAAACAAAAGTCTATCACAGAAAGAATCTTTGCTTTAACTGTCACACCCAAGGCAGTCACCACATATGAAAACTACATGTTCTATGCACGGCTGATAGCACTGATGTTATGCTTTCTTGTCCTTTCCTATAAGACAGTCGATATTGTTTTGGTTTTCCAGTTGTCGGTAGTAGGCCTGTGATGCTGTGCCTGCCTATTCACCAGTGTGCTCTGCCATTTTTGTGCATAGTTCTCTGGGCAGAAACATTTTGTTTTTCTTCTGCTGTAAATAATCATCTCTTATGCATTCCAGTCTCAGTCTTCTAAGAAAATTTCTCCTTGACATTTTTCATTTGTTGTTTTCTTTGTAAACTATCATGCGGCCAGCGAGATGGCTCAGTAGAATAAGCACTGCCTGGCAAACACAAGGACCTGAGTTCAAACTCTAGTTCTGCAAAAAAAAAAAACACTATCCAACTATGCCACACATATTTTAGGATGAAGAAAAACGCAACCATTGGCCAATGCTTTTTGTTTTGAGTGACATCAGAGTTGCCATCAATATCATCTACTGTTGGTGATGTGTCACAAATCTGTGACAGTGAAATGAAGCAAGAATCAACCAATAGAGACACAGGGAATACAGGTTGAGAGAACAAAGAAAGCAGCAATATAAGTACATATTTGATTTGTGTTGGTTGTGTTGCAGAAAGTTGTCATCTTGGGCTTGTAGGGGTTTTTTTTGTATTTTAGTAAGGGTCTGCAGGGTCTCACTATGTTGATCCAACTCATAGTGATCCATCAGGCTCCTGTTTTGTTGAAGTTTTCCAGTTAATATTTCCATCATGATGCAATGTTGACATCAGTATGTTTTTCTTTGCCCCATTGGATGCCAATCTTACATCTCTCTGAAATTCAAAGATTATACCATACAGTTCTTTTTTCTACATTTAAAAAAATCTTTTATTTATTTCTTTATTTGGTACAGGGTCTCACTATGCAGTGTGGTGCCACGCATGTGGTACTGGGGTTTAAACCTGGGCTCTTGTGCTTGCCAGTCTGGCACTTAGACCACCCAGCTATCTCCCAGCCCCGAACAACTACAACAGTACAGCTTTTGGGTGTTTTTTGGTGGAACCGGGAACTGAACTCAGGTTCTTGTGCTTGCCAGGGAAGCATTTATTCCACTGAGCCATCTCCCCAACCCCTGAGCCATCTCCCTGACCCCCCCCTTTTTTTTTTTTTTTTTCAAATCGCAGCATTTCTTCTGGGATTTCTGCTTTGCTTTTGTGTACAGTTCCTATATTGGTCATCTTGTGCTGTGTTAGCAAACGTAACATCAGTTGGGACCAGCGAACTAATTGTTGTGTCACATTCTGATTAGTTTTGGAGATGGGAGCAGCAAGTCTGTTCCTATCATCATTTGGTGTATTACTCTTTGATAAGGACAATAAGGTAGCTAAGTTCCAGGATAAATTTCTCAACTGAAAGTGTAAAAGGTCTTTGCATCTGTAAAAGGCACAAATTTTTATGCCATATTTTGGAAGTTTTTTTTTTTTGAATGTATTGCCTGAAGCTACGGTGACCATGAAAGGCTATACCGTATTCCTCAATAGTCTTCTATTTAGGTGGTATGTAGATTGCTTAACAACCACCCACTGGGCTCTCCCAACAGTGAGTGGATGAATAGCAGACAGATGATCAGTTCTTTTTTCCTTGGTGGGTGATTTTATCATCATCCTCAGGCAATTTTGAAGAAAACAAGAGATCCTCAGTGTCATTGTTATTCTGTAGCCCTGAAACCCACCACATTGATAGAAAGCCCTGCTAAGTACAGCAAACTATAAATGCTTTCATTTCAGCTAATATGTTTTTGAGTATGGCTTTTGCTACATACAGAACATTTTACTTGTATTTCACTATGTGTATATTTCATGACATCTCAGCATTTCATCAGTTACAATTTCCAACATTGAATGGCAGTACTGGCATTCTGTCTCATTGGTTTCACCCCTGCCAAGACCCTCACTATATTTGCAGACCTACTGCTAATATCGAGTCTTTCCAGTTGGTTGTGTCACCATTTTGTACCATTTCTATTCAAATATGTACTTATATTGCTGCTTTCTTTGTTCTCTCAGTCTGCATTCCCTGTGTCTGTTGGTTGATTCTTGCTTCATTTCACTGTCACAGGAAGTTTGGCTTACTATCATCATGGTCATTATCATCTTGGTCATCTACGCATGAGTGACCAGATGTTTCACTTTTGACCTCCTCTAAAACTTGCAGATCTGGTTTTTCATGTGACATTTTACTGAATTGAGGTTCTTCTACCAGAAAAACCAAAATAAAACTTTTTCAAAAACAAATTTTAAAAAATCCTATATGCACAGAAATGTAGGAGCATTTCATGGAAAAAAACTCATTTGTTGCTGCTTTGTATTTCCTGTGCACACTTTGGGATTTGTCTGCCAAGTCAGTGAATACACAGAGGGGTTTTTACTTTTCCCAGGAGCCGCTATTGTGAGTCACACCCACATTTCATTATGGTAAATTACATGCTTACAGAAGAACAGTGTGGGCATATTTTACCTCCTGTAGTGATCAAACATACATATGCAAAACCTGTTAGAAGTAACATTTTGTAGATAAAAATCCTAATTTGACCCTTACCCACATGCACACACCTCATCGTTAATCCTAACATGTGGCTAAAAATGAATCTTCCTGTACCTCCCAGGTGTAGGTCCTGAGATGTACATCTTGCTCCTCTTAGGCAAATTTAGTAGAAAATAGAAAAATATGGAATGGGTTGTTGTAGCCCAGTGTTATGTCCTTCCAGACTGTGTTGTCGCTTCTTGTCTTGCTTTTTGGCCTCTATCCAAATGAAGATTCATATTTTATGTATGTATATTACACACAATTCTCAGCACCAGGCATAGTAACTACTTTTTAGTTATTTAAAACAACAACTTTTTATTGAGATATCATAAATTTAAAATATCCAGATTAGGGATTAGGATGTAGTTTAGTGGAAGCATACTTGCCTTCCATAGTCAAGGCTTTGTTTTTGATCTCCAGGCCCACAACATATAAAATACCCAATTCAGTGTTTGGTTTTTCTTTCTTTTTTTAAAAAAAATATTTTCACATTTATGCATCTGTCACCACAGTGAATTTCAGAACAAGTAAAAACCCACCAGAACCAGTGGTTGAAGGTCAGCCTGGGCAACAGGATGTGTCAAAATAAATAGGGTTGAAGATGTAGCTCAGTGGTAGACCACCACTTGCCTAGCATGCCTTGGATCCAGTTGGTAGCTCTGCAAAAATAAGTAGGAAGGGAGGGAGGGAGGGAGGGAGGGATAGATAGATAATTGTTAGCAATTATTGTCCTACCCATCTCCTCTAAAACTGCAAACCATAGGCAACTACTAATCTAATGTTTTTCAACAGAAAAAATTTTAATTGGAAAGTTAGAGGGAAGATAGGAAAGGACTCCAGCTTAGGTACCTGGAGTGGGTGCACTGATGCAGGGCTTAGACTGGCCCACCTACAAAAGCAGGAAACCAAATTTCAAATATTGCTTGTTGGGTTGGGGTCCTGCTGGTCATTATCTCAGTCCAGGGTTCATAGTGTGGGAATCATCGCTGAGGGTAGTGTTGTTCTCAAGAAATACAGTCTCCGTGGTATCTCAGTTATGTGGGGCTCTACCTTTTCTGGAATCTGGTTGATTACAGGTTTAGAACAATGGCTGCCACCTTCAGGGTATTAGAAGAATGTCCCAGGAAATATCCCATTATTGTACTTCCTGTCTCTGTAGATTTGTCTATTCTGGATATTTCATATAATCATGATAGTTGGATTTTTTGCCTTTTTAATTTATTTATTTATTTTGACAGAACTGGGGATTGAACTCAGGCCCTTGCGCTTGCCAGGGTCTTCTTATTCCACTGAGCCATCTCCCAACCCCCCCCCCCTTTTTGACACAGGGTTTTGCTATGTGCAGTGTAGCCCAGGCCAGCCTTGAACTCATGGAAATCAGACATGTGCCAACACACATGGCTGATAGTTGGCTTTTTGAAACTGACTTATTTCATTTACCATAATGTTTTCACCATTCCTTTATGTAATAGCGTATGTCAGTGCACTGTTCCTTTTTTGTGGCTGAAGAATAATCCATTGTATGGATATATCATATTTTCCAGTGGATTTAGCTCATTTTTTGTTTCTAGCTCAGCTACCTTCATCACTATGTCAGATGCCAGGGACATAGAAGAGAAGTGGGAACTGTGGCCAGTGTTCTTTCCCTTGCTACCCTTTCATTTCTTTGCTCCTACACATGAGAAACTCCCAATGATAGTTTCATAGGAGTTTACAGAAGTGTTTCCTTGGGAGCTTGGGGCCATACTGTTTCTAGATGTTTCTGTCTCTAGTAGCTACTGTCGGTTGCTGATGGGTACAAGAACATAAAAATGACAGGGGCCATTGCTTTGGCTTTTTAAAAATCCCATCATCCCCATGTCATTTTCCTAGCATTGTTTCACAGTTTCCAGCTGTATGATTCTCTTTTATCATCTCATCACAAAAGCTGCCTGTATCAAGTATTCTGTTTCAAGTAACTTTTTTGCGAGGCATAGATATTGATACAAGATCTTGTTTTGTAGTTCAGGGTGGCCTTGAATTCAGTGTGTAGCCCAAACTGACCTCAAACTCATGGCAATCCTTCTGCCTCAGTTTATTAAGCACTGGGATTACAGGTGTGCACAACCATGCCAGACCCAGGTACTTTTTAAATGTTTTACACAAACTTTAATATTCAGAGCAGCGCCATGCAGTTATCACTCTCATGTTCTAGATAAAGAAACCAGGTTTCAAGGAGGTAAACAGTTTATTCATTGTTGCTTCTTCGCTAGTGTCTAGAAGTCTGACTGCAGAGCTCTGTCTCCTAAAATGGCATGGAGTAAGGGAAGACAAGACTGGTTATTTCTCAAGATGCTTTTCCTCTAAGCTGTCTCCTGGCTGTGTGATCGAGAAGAGTCAAATTTATGGGCAGTTGAGTCTTTGCCAGGGAGACTCATGCCCCCAGGGGTCTCTCCTCAGGAGTCCTCTTGCGTTTGGTGCTGGCTGGTGGGTTGTGGGGGCTCTGCTGGTGAGGCTTCACAGAGCTGCTCCTTTCCTCCAAAAAACGAGTAGAAGGACCTCTCTTCTTGGATAGTCCTGTGCAGTGTGCCTCCAGGGAATTCCACTCCTTCTTGCCTCTGCCTGGGAAAGCTAAATTTCTTCATGTTGAGGTGGGGCTAGGGTAGGGCTGGAAGGAAGATAGACAGGAAAGCCTGGGGTGCTGGTCCCTGCATGCTGAGCTCTGTGTCCTTGCCTAAGGAGATCCAACCCCCTTTTGCTCCTCCACACACCTGTGGGCCCAGGCTTGCTGTCTCCAAGGGTTTGTGCTCCTGTTTATGGCAGGTCCCAGCGCAGTGCGCATGCTTGGGAGTGAGTACCCTTCCCAGCAGAGCCTGTGGCTTCTTTACCATAACCTCTAGTAGCTTCCTGAGCGCTTGGCTTGAGCCCGGCCTAGGCAGCACCTTGGTCTGTTTGTTCCTTGGCCTTCGGGTTTCTTCTAACTTCAGTTTCTTTCTTTGCAAATGGCTTCTTTCTGCGTGTTTTAGCTCTGCTCTGTGCCAGAGCCCATTGATCTGCTCTGAGGTGTCTGGGGACCACCACCATCTGTGTGAGCACAAGCACACCCTTTGCTTTCCTGGTCATTGTCGTCCTCTTCCTATCTAATAATCCCACTGCCACCCCCATCCCCCACTCTTGTTCCTGCTGTGCTCTAGGAGCCAGCTCAGGTATCCTAGAAACAAGAAGAGAAACAAAACTCAGAAAAGCCTCCCAGAGGCCTAGAGGCAAATATCAAACCAAAACAAAATATTCTGAGAGGAAATGAAACAGCATAGGACAGAGGGTAGGCAGAGGAACTTCAGGCTAAGTGTGAGTCCCAGGACAGACCGCTCAGTTTTAGTGGCTCTTGCTTCTTTTCTCCAACGTTCTCTCTTTGCTGTCATTTTCTCCACCGAAAGCCCACCCCTCACCTGTCACACTTTAAGCTTTTGTACCCAAGGATGTCAGGCTGGGCCCAGGCAGTCTTTTGGGGGGACTTAATTCAGCTGTATTAAGCTTAATGATATCGGAGCATTTTTTCATAGCCCTGGTTGCCACTTTAGAACCAGTTAGTCCTGAGAACAGGTTACCTGTGGGCCCCACTGCAGGAGTAACTAGGGTGAGTGTCCTGGGCAGAGCTGCTCCTTGACCGCTGGAGTGGGATGTATCGCTGGAAGGCGACTGGGCCTGCACAGCAGCTGAGAGGTGGCCTTTTAGTTGTTTTTGGCAGAGTGGAGACAAGGTAAACTCCTCTCTTCCGAGAAGGTGTTCTGTCTAGTCAGTCCATGATGGAATCTATGCAGGGATGCCCAGCATCAAAGCACTATGCAGTGTGTGAAGCCTTGGGGTCCCCTGAAGTATACAAGTGACATCTGAGCTGAAGGAGCACAGCCTCCCTCTACTGCCAAGGCAGCCCTGTGTGAATGTTGGCCGGGGAGCCTGTGAGACAGTGGAGAGACCAGAGGGTCTGAAAGAGTATTCCTGGACCTGGTGCCCTTATGGGATCATACCCAGCCCCACAAAGCCTCAGTGCCCTTGCTGCCTTTCCTCCTGGCCTCTGCCTGTCTCACACCTGAAACCAGGGCCCCTTAGTTCTTCCCCTCACAGTTCATTCATCAGTGTATTCATCAGATGTTTGATAAAGGCCAAACACCAACTATAGTAACAATGAATAAGACAGGGCTACTGCTTTTGTAAGTCAAGAAATGTTGTTAGTACACAGCACACACAAAACAAATGTGAGCAAGGTAACATTAGAGTGGGAGACGTTCTACAAAATAGATCAGGGAGGCAGAAAGAAAGGAAAACCTGTAAATGGAACTGAGACAGGCTACTTGAAGACAGCATCAGAGCTCAGTGAGGTTCACAGCTGAGCTGACCCTTGAGTGACGTGAGAGTTGATGCCAGAGTACTCCAGGTGCAGGGAATGTCAAGTGCAAAGGTCTAAGAAAAGGAGGAACCAGTTCACTTGTGTGAAGAGCTCACAGACACCCTGGATGGCTCGACTGGATGAGTGAGAAGGAGGGGCATGGATTCTGCCATTGGACTTTGCCTGCGAGTCTTATTGCTTATACAGCTTTACTGTTTACCTGAGAAGGGAATATGCTAAGGGTCCTGTGGGCAGACAGGCTCTACACCATGGGCCACGGACCCTACAGAGTTCTTAAGCTTTGTGTCTCTGAGGAGGGGCACACATAGTGGGGCTCATGGCCTGTCTAAGAAGGTTACTTCTGTGAATTCCATGTATCTAAAGAGATCTGTCTGTAGGGGCCAGGCAGATAGCTCAGAAGAATAAGCGCTTGCCTGGCAAGCACAAGAGCCTGAGTTCAATCCTAAGTTCTGCCAAAAAAAAATAAAAGAGGTCTATAACCAGGGTGATCACAAGAAATACACTACTGCTGGGCATGCTGGCACACACCGGTGGCTCAGCACTTGAGAGGCTGAGATAGGCTGCAAGTTCAAGGCCAGCCTAGGCTACATAGTGAGTTCAGGACTGGCCTAAACTATATAGTGAGACCCTGTCATGGTGAAACAAAATACAGTAAAACCACGTTAGCGTCACTATCTCTTGGAATAATTAAAGCTGAAAGATTTCCCATTTTGAGTTTGGCTTGGTGTCACGTGCCTATAATCTAGTATTGTGCGGGCTGAGGCAAGATGATTTCAAGTTTGAGACAAGCCCAGGCAACTTAGCAACTTAGCTGTCTCAAGTAAACAATAAAAGGGCGGGGAATGTAGCTCAGTGTGAAGGCCCTGGGTTCAATCCCCAGTACTCCCCTCAAAAATTCATCTTTGAAAAATGTATCTAGAGGAATAGTTTGTAATGCCACGTCCAGGTGACCTTAGACTAATAAGTGTCCCATATGTGATGCTAGTCGGGCTTCTGGTTGCAGTTGCTGCCTCTGGAAGCCCTTCCCTCGTCATTGTTGCATCAGGTTCCCCTCAAGACGGTTAAGGACACAAGGTAGTAACTGAATGTTAGTTTCAGTTCTCACAGTTCTGTGAGGTAGAAGTTTTTATTTTACTGGTAAGGAAACTGAGCTTCAGAGAAGTGAAGGAACATGCTTCAGATCACATATATGTTAGTAGATGGGTCTGTCAGACCACAATATTGTTTATTCTCTTCCACATTGCCCTTGGGCATTGGAGAGCACCCCACAGCTGTAAGGCTGAAAGAGCAGTGAACCTGCTCCTTGAGCCATGTTTCACAGGTTCACACCCAGGTTTCTAAGCATTCAGATAGTAGAGATCCCAAAGGATCTAAAAACATTTTGTTCATTTGTCACAATACTAGATTATAGTCACTTTTGAGTGACTACCTTTGAGAGCTGACAGTGCAGTGTATGAAGATCGATACTCCCCCCCACAGTAAATTATACGGAGACTGCTATAAGCTGAAGTGTACTTGAGGAAAAGTATGAGCAGTGGTGGTGACAGGTGGTAAGGAAAGTGGGGAGTGGGGCTGGAGAGGGTGACATGTGCTTCTGTGTGTCACCATCCAGTTTTACCTTGTCAGAAAGAAGAACTTCGATCTCTCCCTGCCTGCTTCCTGTATGTGCTGCTCTACTTAGAGCTCATTACTGGTTCCTTTGGAAGATGGAGAGTGGCGGGGTGGATCCTGCATGTATCCTAGTTTCTCACTATGGGATAGCCCTCAGGAAAGGCAGATGGTGAGGGCTGAGGCCTGCAGGAACTAAGGCCTTCCCCTCTTCTTGTGAGATTGAACAATTTATTTGCACCCTCGGGTTCTGAGTTACAGCAGCCAGTGTGTTGGGCCAGTCCAGCCCTTGTCAGCACTGCCATAAAGGTTCACTGCCCAGAAGGGATGTGGAGGTGGAGGCCCCACCCTCCTCTCTGGGGCTCACTGAGGAACTTTCCCAGAAGACGGAGGTGACCCTTCAGAGGGGCTGAGAACATGCCCTCCTGTCTTCTTCAGAGGACCACAGCAAGTAGAGCACACAGGGAACGTAAGGAACTCTGCCCTCAGTTCAGCCTCTGCATTATTGTCTCCTTGGATTCGTTTCTCCCTTTTGCTGTATTGGATGGCTGCCTGATATTAATAGTCAGGGGTAGAACATTCAGATTTTAAGGGTCTTCCTGTGTATGTTTTTCTGCCTTGCCTAAGTCTCTATACTATGCCTGAGAATTTCCGAGGCAGAGTGGAACTGAGAGACGGAAATGAAGAGAGGGTTTGCTCATCTGCCTCTACCTAGTTGTCTTCACATTGTGCACACTACTACTTTTTCTACCTTCCCTTCTCCTACTACTAGAATTTTTTGTGGGTGGAGTACTAGAAAATGAACTTCGGACCTTGTGCTTGCTGGGCAGATGCGGTGCTCTATGAGGATTTGAACTTGAAAGAAGCAGGATGTTGTTTCTCTAGACAGTTCAGAGTGCAGTGACCGGGGGAGTGTTTTAAACAGATACGCTGCCCTCTAAGGCCGTAATGCTTGGGATGGAAGCTCAGTCTTAACCAGAGTCCGCCTCCATACTTAGTTCTTCTTATTGGGAATGTGGTTGTCTAGACCTTATATCAGTCTCAATTTAGTCAGAGTAACTCTCATCTGTAGCAAATCAGAAAGCTAAGTAATTCTAATCAGACGGATGAGAAATCTTTGCTAGTAACAAGCCAGTAGAAGCCCCCTCAACAGGTCCACACAGGTGTAAGAAGATCCAGAAAATCCCAGTTGGTCACTGAAAATACTGGGCTTGAAATTCACGATAGTAGCACGCCTGCAGGGTGGTATTTTCCACACTGAATAAAGGCTTAACATCTACATATCAGTCTGTGGGCTTTGAATGGTAATTGATATACTTTTCCTGCATCTGTCCAGGAGTGATAGGATCCAGAGTTCCCAGTATCATCTTAATTTTGTCATATCTTAAAATCCTCCTAATGGTGTTCTAGATGGGAAGTCAGGAGATTAGAAGTTGGCATAAAGACAGAAAGGACAAAGGAACAAGGAAAAGAGAATGAGTGAAGAGAGAGAGGGGGAGTGCACCAAAAGACAACAGCAAGGAAGACCAGGGATGTAGTTCAGTGGTACAGAGCCTGCCTGGCAAAAATGAGGCCCTGAGTTCAATTCCTGGTACTCTACCCCCCCCCCCAAAACAAAACAACAAAAGAGCCAGGGAGATTGGCAAGGGAGACTAGAGGAGATGATGGCGCTCGGGCATTTCAGGGTGTTGGCCAGTGTGTGTGCTCCAGCATGTTTGGTCACGTCAGAGGTTCCAGGATCCCTAGAAGAGTACCCGAGAATTTGCATCTAGAATTGGTTTGGTGGGCCTAAGACGCCAAGGACTCATTAGCATCTCGTGCCTCCTCCTCTTTAACTTTCCAGTTAGCAGTGGGGTTTGGATACGAAGGCTGTGGTGGAACGCTCACTGCAGAAATGTAGGCTTGGCAGAAGTAGCTGTCTGCTCCTTCCTCCTGCTCCCTTTCTCTGGTGTAGTGATGCCAAGCTTGCTCTAGTCAGCTGTGCCAGTGCTAAAGACATGAGGCATGAGGGCAGCAGGCCAGGGCCTGCTCACAGCTGTGGAACCCAGTGAGAGCACTGCTTGGCGGCTGGCTTCTAGTTTCCTGCCCCTGGTGCCTAGCACCTGGCTTCCTTCCCTGGAGCTGCCCTGAATGGTTTGGATCTGATCTCATCCAACAGCCTTGCCACCTGGCTGAGAAGTCGCCCCCACCCTTCTCTTTGCTTGTCTCCTAGTAGTTAGGAGGCCTTCTCAGGCTCCTTGGGGCCAGGGATTCTCTAGGTTGGGCCTGGGAGTTCACACTGAATAAGAAGAAAGCTTTTTGCTTTAAGCTTTCCCAGGCCCTCTCAAGCTGTCTCTGTACCCCCAACACCTCCTATCTTCCTGGTCCTCCCTATAGTTCTGGCCCCAGTGAGAACCATCCACACCCTTGCCATCCACATGTGCAGGGTGTGGGCTCAGTTCCTGCCAAATACATATATCTGTCCAGGTGCAAGGCCTCAACCCTCTTTAGTGTACAAGTGGTTGGCAAATGTTCTCAGGCTCCAAGCCTGAGAACTGGCAGTACATTTGAGCCTTACTTCAGCAAAATCATGTTTATTGTGCTCCCCACCTTCCTGGGGCAATGAAGGGCTGTGTCCCTACTGCCCCTGAATTCCACCCATGGGGTTGGGGCCTAGGGAACCCTCTTACTCCCTGGAGCTGCAGAGGTTGCCCTGTTAGGTGGGGGAGGAAGCATGGACCTGCTGCCAGGTAGAGCCCCTTTTACCTTAGCTTGATGATCTTGCTCCCTTTTCCAAATGACCAGAAGTTTCAGGTGGTGCGGGGCTCCTGAGGGGTCTTGGGCTTGGTGCTCAACCTGATATCTTGCTCCTCTCTTCAGGTGTGTGGTTGTGCTATTCAATCCCCGGAAACACAAACAGCACCACATCCTCAACAGTTCCAGGTAGGTTGGCCTGGCTTCAAGGATCACCTCTTTTGTCTTGCAGCTCCAGGCCTACAATAGTAAGGTCAGGACCTGGTTGGCCCAGGGCCAGATAGGAAGTGCCACACATACCCTTGGGGTGTGCTGGTGTTGCCTTGAAGAGGCTGCAGGGTGGCTAGCACCCTTCTGAGCATGCTTGGTCTCTTGCAGGAAAACTATCACTGCCCTGGCCTTCTCCCCTGATGGCAAGTACTTGGTCACAGGAGAGGTGAGTGAGGGGGAGGCCAGCAGCACTATGCAGTCTGGGTGGCTTGCCCTCCACCAAGCCAAAGTCCTATGTCCAGTTAGTGCTGCTGTCAAGTCCTGGTTTTTGCTGTCCTTTAAACAGTGGCTCTTATGTATCATTGTATATCAGAATCACTGGTCAAAGTGCACAGTGCCAGGCCTGCTTCGTCTCCTGATCCTGTAGGTCTGGACTCCCCAAATCACTCTTCTAACACGTTGCCAGGTAGTCTGATGCAGGCTGTTCATACACCTTGAAAACCACTGCCCTAACATATTCCTTATTCCTGGTGGCCACCTGCTGGGTGCAGAGGAAGTACCTCTGCCCTCACAGCCTGGGGTGGGGTTGGCTTAAGGAGAGACAGGAGTGGCAGTGGTTCTAGAGCCTGGCTGCACATCAGAATCATTCCAGGAGTTACCCCAGTACAGAGGGAAGTCCCTCACCAAGGGGAGTGAGTAAAATCTGGGGCCCCGGTCTTCCTGATATTCACTGTTGCACACATACTTATCAAGATCTTCTATCCCTTGTCCTCTGTAGCACCCTGCTCTTGACTTTTGGCCAGGGTCATTAGAGGGTGGTGTCCAGTAGAGGAGGAGGCCAGGCCCACTCAGAACTGCTAAGGGGCTGCAGTCCTCATAGCCACTTCTTGCCTCCCTATAGAGTGGTCACATGCCCGCTGTGCGGGTGTGGGATGTGGCTGAGCATAGCCAGGTGGCTGAGCTACAAGAGCACAAGTACGGTGTGGCTTGTGTGGCCTTCTCCCCCAGCGCCAAGTACATTGTGTCTGTGGGATACCAGCATGACATGATTGTCAACGTGTGGGCCTGGAAGGTGAGTGGGTAGGGTGGGGTGGCCTGGCTCCAGGTGCCAGCTGGGGAGCAGGAAGCTGCCAGCCTGCGCTGCTTCACTCCACCCCACTGATCTCTGGTTCATTCTAGAAAATTATTGAATGCATAAAAGAGCAACTCTGTGCAAGCATGTTCCTGGAGATAGCTGGCTTTATGTGTCCAAGTACCTCCAGAGGAAATGAATTTTTTCAGTTCCTTAAGAAAAGATTCTCCACCTCTCCTTTTCTGACCAAAAAAATCTTGGATAGAAACATTTTTTTCAAGTAGAAATTCTTTCTAACCCTCTTCTATTCTCTGTGCCCCTTTATCCATTTATTTATTTTTGAGGCAGAGTCTTACTGTGTAACCAGGCTGGCCTCCAACTCTCTGTGGTCCTCTTGCTTCAGGTTGGCAAGTGCTGGGATTATAGCGATTCATCTCCTACCTGGCTTAGCCTCTTTTCTTTTTGCCTTGAGAGTCAGAGCCTAAATTCTTCCTTTGACTTTTCCTGCAGAAAAACATTGTAGTGGCCTCCAACAAGGTGTCCAGTCGGGTGACAGCAGTGTCCTTTTCCGAAGATTGCAGCTACTTTGTCACTGCAGGACACCGGCACATCAAATTCTGGTACCTCGATGACAGTAAGACCTCAAAGGTGAGGCTCTGAGGCTCAGCCAGCCTAGAGGACCGCTCCTCGTCTGCCTGCTCAGTGTCACTCAGATTTTGAATGAACATGTTATCTGGGCTGAGAAGGAGGTCTCAGAATTCAGGGTACTTGTGGCTCCCCCATTCTCCCTAGGGCTTTGTTCCCAGGGGTAGGCTTCAGGGCTGGATGGATGGTGGTGCTGTGTCTCCATAGGTGAATGCCACTGTTCCTCTGCTGGGCCGCTCAGGGCTACTGGGGGAGCTGCGGAACAACCTATTCACAGATGTGGCTTGTGGCCGAGGGAAGAAGGCAGATAGCACCTTCTGCATCACGTCCTCCGGGTTGCTGTGCGAGTTCAGTGATCGAAGGCTTTTGGACAAATGGGTAGAGCTGAGGGTAAGTACTTCTGCCCTGGGGAAGGGGTCACCTGTGTTTCAGATAGAGAGAGAGGGCTGGCAGAGGGCTGCAGACCAGGGGCTGGGCCTCAGGCATACAAGAGGTGACTTCAGGGAAGAGAAGCCTGGGTGCTGGAGCTTGGCCCCTGCCTCCGCTGGCGATCTGTATAACTGCCTCCTGTTGCTTTCTCTCTCTTTTTTTTTCTTTCTCTTTCTCTCTGTTTCCCTTCCCTGCTTTCCTCTTCTGCTTAGAACACAGACAGCTTCACAGTAAGTGCTGCCTAGACCTGCCTCTCTTCCTCAGGCTGCCAATTCCTCTTTGTTTGGCTTTTCCTCCTTTATCCTCTTTGCTACAACCTCTGGGCCCCTGGTTTCCATTCCCTGGCTGCTCAGGACTGGGGTCCCTCTGACCACCTGCTTCTGGAGGGAGGGCATCTCAGTATCAGGCAGCTGAGCGGCTGCTGTTCACTTGCCCTGCTTTGGCTGGTCTCTCTTCTCAGCCGATGATTTGCTGAGGAGATGGGGGAGACTGAGTGGGCTGGTGGCCCTTGCTGACCTGAGCCACTCTGTCCACAGACCACAGTGGCCCACTGCATCTCGGTGAGCCAGGACTACATCTTCTGTGGCTGTGCTGATGGCACTGTGCGCCTTTTCAACCCCTCTAACCTGCACTTCCTCAGCACCCTTCCCAGACCCCATGCCCTGGGGACAGACATCGCCAATGTTACCGAGGCCAGGTAAGCTACATGGGCCCCCTGCCTCTGTTCAGAACTTCACCCAGTGTCCAGCTTTCTTGTGCTTAAAAGGCCAGGCAGTACCCAAAGTGTACCAGGACGCCTTTGTAAGCACACAAATTCAGGGTTTTGGTACTGCTGAGACTGAACAGAGCACATGCCATGGAGGGCGGGAGAGACTACGTGAGCAGGCATTGTGAGAGACTTACACGGAACGGTTCCAGGAATTGAAGCTTTGTTCTGTTTGTATACTGTCAAGAAATTAGGACAAAACAGAACTGAATATGGTGGCACACACCTGTAATCTCAGCACTCAAGACACTGAGGCAGGAGAATCACTACATATTTGAAGCCAGCCTGAGCAGGTCTACATAGAAAGCTGACATTTCAAAAAACAAAAACAAAAACAAAAATGGGCTGCAGAGATGGCTTAGTGGTCCAAGGTGCCTGCTTAGACAAGCGTATGGAATTGCAGTTCAATCCCTGGCACCATGTGCTGTGCCAATCCTGCCCTTGGGGTGGGCTGAGCCAGCCAAAACACAACAACAAAAAAAAGAAAAGAAAAGAAAGAGGGACAGTCCTACAACTGAATATATTACATGATCTTTATCAAACAGAAGGAAATGTATGTGACAAAGCTATCTTGGTAAAGAAGAGGACACCTATCGTGTTAAACGGGAAAGTTTGATGTTTGGTCATTTGGGGATTTGTATGGAAGTCTGGGTTTTAATCTCTGTACAGACATTGCAGAATAGCCTCATTTAGTTTTACCCCATCACAGGCACAGAAATACTTTGTCTGGGGGCCAGGAGATGGCTTAGTAGAATAAGCACTTGCCTGGCAAGCACAAGGGTCAATCCCTGGTTCTGCCAAAAAAAAAAAGAAAAAGAAAAATGTTGTCTGGTGCTGGTACCCTGTGAACCTGTTTGTGTTCCTTAGAAGAACATCATGGCCCAAGGGTTACTGTGGAGTCAGCTCCCAGCTGACACTCCTAGGGGCTGCTTTCTCTTCTCAGGCAGTACCAGTACTTGCCAACCTGCAGGCCCGGAGAGGATGCCCCATACTCTGCCCCTTCCTTTGTGAGCGGCTGCTCTTTCTCCACTTCAATCTTACCAGTTTTCCTTGTCATCTCCTCCACAGTCGCCTCTTCTCTGGAGGGGCCAATGCCAAGTATCCAGATACCATTGCCTTGACCTTTGACCCGACTAACCAGTGGCTGTCTTGTGTGTACAACGACCACAGCATCTATGTTTGGGATGTGAGGGACCCCAAGAAAGTGGGCAAGGTGTATTCTGCTCTATATCATTCCTCCTGTGTCTGGAGTGTAGAGGTAGGTGGGCTGGGATGCTTTGTAAGGGCAGAAAACAGGGAACCCCAAGTGTAACCATATGTTCCTGTCACCACCCTCCTTCTCCACTGACAACCCCACCATGAATGTTAGTTACTTTTAGTTACTGTTACTTTTTTCTCATTGGGACAAAATACTCAACACCCACAAGTTAAAGGATGAAAGGTTTATTTCAGCTCACAGTTTATAGAGGTTCCAGTCTATGGTCATTTGGCACCAAGGCAGGGCAACACGGCAAAGGAAAAAGAGCCTCATGGTAAGGCAGGCAGAAGTGCAGCCTTCCTTCTGCTTTCCCTTTTATTCCCTCCAGGCTCTGAGTCTGTTGGTTGCTATCACTCACAGCCAGGGTGGGTATCCATTCAGCCACAGCTGCATCTATGTTGAGCCAGTCTGTGGACAAACCCAGTACCATGATCCAGTCACTCCCCAAAGCCCCACCTATGAGCACACAAGCTTTTGGGGTTGTATGGAGATATTAAATGTAATACCTCTTTCATAGACCAGGGGGATTGAGCATGAATTTTAGTGGTTATGTGTCTAGGATTCTCATATGCCCCTGTCTATCTTTAGTTTTGTCTTACCCTCAGCTCCATGATCTTGAATAAGTTACTAAGCTTGGCCAAGTCTTTGGTTTCTTCATCTGTAAAATGATGTAACTGATTCATCAAATTGTTCTAAAAGTGAAGTGATCTGGGGATATAGCTCAGTGGCACAAGAGCACAATGTCCTGAGTTTAATTCCTGGTATAAGAAAGAGAGAGGAAAAAAATGCCATGCCATGCCATGCCATGCCATGCCATAAGTGGGATACATAGATATGTGCTTGGTACACAATAGATATGTAGCTAAGCCTCTCTTTGTAATAATAAAACATATAACAGTTATGTCTTGCTTACTATATGTGGGGCCCTGCTAAGTCCTAGTTATTATCCTACCTTTAATTTTGTTTCTACCTGTTTAAGGCAGGCAAGGGACTGCTATCTAAATGTTTTATGCTTTCTGCAGGTCTACCCAGAGGTGAAGGACAGTAACCAGGCCTGTCTACCCCCAAGTTCTTTCATTACCTGTTCCTCAGACAATACCATCCGCCTATGGAACATAGAGAGCTCTGGGATACATGGCTCCACCCTGCACCGGAACATCCTCAGCAATGTGAGCCTGAGGTCCTGCACCCCATTCCCTGCTTTGCACCCAACACCCATAGGAGTCTCACTTCCTTCTCAAGACTTTCCTCCCTGACCATGCTTTTCCGGCTCTTCTTGGCCAGGCTCTGTGAGCTCCCACTTAGCTTACCCAGCATCCCTCTCTCCTCACAGCTGTGCTCTCTTATGTTTGCCTTACACACCTCTCTCGCTTGTTCCGCCAGGATCTCATTAAGATAATCTATGTGGATGGG
Source organism: Ctenomys sociabilis (assembly GCA_004027165.1). Taxonomy (NCBI): domain Eukaryota; kingdom Metazoa; phylum Chordata; class Mammalia; order Rodentia; family Ctenomyidae; genus Ctenomys; species Ctenomys sociabilis. The sequence goes on along the minus strand of PVKA01001411.1, from coordinate 53,108 downwards.
AACACTCAGGCCCTTCTGGACACTGAGCTACCAGGAGGAGACAAAGCTGAGGGGTCCCTGATGGATCCCCGCATGGGCATCCGCTCTCTGTGCATCAGCCCCAATGGACAGCATCTAGCTTCAGGAGACCGGATGGGCACCCTTAGGTAAGTCCAGGCCTAGAGTGGGTACCCCACTGCCTCTCATGAGGTAGGCCGGAGTCGTTACATACTTAAGGATGGAGCTTTAAAGAGGGATTGTCTTAAAATGGGTTAAGGAACAAGATATTTATTACTTAGGAGGAAAAGATAACTTTATAATGAAGAAACCCAGCAGAAAACATCTTAAGTTGTAGGGATCCATTGGTGAACAGTTCTGCCTGGGAAGACACGGTCGCAGGAATGAGAAAGATAGATAAGAGGACAAAAGCTGGGCTAGGTGGTTGCTGGTCGGCCTGATGGGCAAGACTCACGCAGCAGCACAATGAAACCTACGTGCATGTATACTTCTGCAAGGTGTGTAACACGTGACACCAGGCTGCCAGTGACTGGTAGTGACATTAGCTGGCCGGATGCTCATCTGAGGGCTGAGGTGGCCGGTTTGCTTTAGGCACTGAGGCCGAGTCCTGCCTTCACACCTCTGACTGGTTTTCCAGCTTCCATGGCTCTTTTTTTTTTTTTTTTTTTTCTTTTTGAGACAGGGTCTCACTATGCAGTTCAGGCTGGCCTTAAGCTCACTTTGTAGCTCAGGCTGGTCTCGAACTCCCAGCAATCCTCCTGCCTCCGCCTCCCGAGTGCTGGGATTACAGGCCTGCGCCACCACACCTGGCTTCCAAGGCTCTTAATATTAAGTGATCTTGGATTACAGGCTTAATCAACACGATTAAGCCTATAATATACTAAGAAGGACCTAATACTGTTTCTGTATCATTTTTTACCAAAAAGGCATAAACTCAAGCTGGGCATGATAGTGCAGCCCTGCAATCCCAATACGCAGGAGGCTGAGACAAGAGGATTGCAACTTCAACGCCAATTTGGGCTTAGTGAGATGCTGTCTCAAAAAAAGAAAAAAGGTCATAGGCATCAATTCAATTCAGTCATGAGAAAAGCATCACACAGGCTCAAATTGAAGTACATAAGACAGAGTGATTGATCCATACTTTTCAAAAGTATTAAGGTTGTGAAGGTTAAGAAAAACTAGAAAATCTTTATGGATTATAGAAGACTAAGGAAAGGTGACAACTAAATGTTAATTGGACCCTTGGTAAGGTCCTGGATCAAGTAAAAGGATATAGGGGAGAAAGGTGAAATACAAATAAAATTTTTAGTTAATAATGCTATACCAACATAAATTTCCAGGTTCTGATATTGTTATATCTATTAGCTTTCCCATTACTGGACAAAATACCTGATATCTAGAATTTATAGGAAAAGAGGTTTATTTGGCTCACAGTTTTTAGTGGCTTCAGTTCATGGTTAGCTGGCTGCAAAACAGAAATGGCATGGTGGAAGAGCATGGCAGGAGAAAGCTGCTCACACTGGGGCATCCAGGACACAGAGATAAAAGGGAAGGTGAAGGTGGTAGAGATCCCCTCCAAAGGCACAGCCCTGAGGAGTATAGCACCCCATAATCCAATCACCTTCCAAAAGCCCCACTTCTGAACACATGAGACTATAGGGGGACATTCTGGATCCAAACCATAACATTATGTAAGATAGCGTTAGGGAAAAATGAGTAAGAGGCAGAGGGAACATCTGTACTCTTTGTAACTTTTCTCTAAGCATCAAAGTTAAAAAAAATAATAAGTTTTCAGGAAAAGAAAAAGGATGTTGTGAGAGAAGATATAGCAGAGGAAGTGAGGGTAAAGTTCTACCTCCTATAGCCTTGTTGGTGACCCTTTTCTTTCTCTCCCCATCTTCACAGGGTACATGAACTGCAGTCCCTAAGTGAGATGCTGAAGGTGGATGCCCATGACTCAGAGATCCTGTGCTTGGAGTACTCTAAGCCAGACACAGGTGAGGAGATTGCCAGTACCCAGACACAGGGCTCCTCCAGGCCTGCACTTACCCCTCTTGTGGCTCTTACATGTGTAGCCTATAATGTCTTGGACACTTTGGCCTTTGCAGGTTTTGAAGAGGACAGCTCTGTTCCTACTCCATGGTTCATGGAGCTGAGGGATATGAGGCTCATTTCCTTTGGGACTCTAGTTTGGGTCTCCTCAGGGCACACATTGCCTGACGGAGTTCTTCCAATCCGCAGGTCTGAAGCTGTTAGCGTCAGCGAGCCGAGACCGGTTGATTCACGTGCTGGATGCTGGGCGGGAGTATAGCCTGCAGCAGACTCTGGATGAACATTCATCCTCCATCACTGCAGTCAAGTTTGCAGGTGTGACAGGGCAGTTGAGGGACATCCTATCACCTCCTGTTTCCATGAGAAGGATCATACTTACCAGTAGTAGGGATGTTGAACAGCAGCTGGGAGGCCCAGGCCTGGGATGACAGGTGGAAAGTTAGGTTTAGAGGAAAGCATTCTGGTTTAATTGGTTGCCATGCCTTCTGGAGTAGCCAGAATGGAAAAAAAAATATGGAGGGAAACAGAAGAAAGGCTGCCCTCAATGGTGAGGACAGTGGGTATAACTAGGTCCTGTCCTCCATAGCCAGTGATGGGCAAGTGCGCATGATCAGCTGTGGAGCAGACAAGAGCATCTACTTTCGCACTGCACAGAAGGTAAGGGTGCTGGGCATCCCTGGAAGAGGCAGGGTGGGGGAGGGGCCTAAAGTCTTAAAAGAGCAGAACTCTGTCCTGGCAAGGCACTTGGGTGAGTCTGCCATATGCTCCCCCCTGGCAGTGTGGACATGGAGTGCAGTTTACTCGGACACATCATGTGGTGCGGAAGACAACCCTCTATGACATGGACGTGGAGCCCAGCTGGAAGTACACGGCCATCGGCTGTCAGGACCGGAATATTCGGTGGGTACCCTTCCCTCAGTCCATCTGACCACTTTTCTGGTTCTGAAGAGGACCTTCAAAACCTGGCCTTACCTAAGTATGCCCATTGGTCTCCTGAAGCTAGATGCTGCCCATTTACACAGTGGATGCCCATGTGGAGGATCCATCAGGGACCCCTCAGTTTTGTCTCCCCCTGGTAGCTCAGTGTCCAGAAGGGCCTGAGTGTTCCCATCCACATAGATTATCTTAATGAGATCCTGTTCAACTGCCTAAACCTGAGTCCCCAGATTTGTCTTTTGGTCTGGTCTCTGCCCCTTTGAGCCTCTACATTGAATACCCTGCCTCACCCCAGGGGAGTAGTTCCTGGGGATGCTAATCCCCAGAGAGAATGGGCTTGGAGTGAATGCTGGTGGTTCTGCCCCCAGTACACTGGATACACAAACCTCCTTATGTGAACAAGTGTTCTTCTTTACAGGATCTTCAACATTAGTAGTGGGAAGCAGAAAAAACTGTTTAAAGGGTCGCAGGGTGAGGATGGCACTCTCATTAAGGTAAGAGCCAATGGGCTGAGCACTGGGCCAGGAACTAGGGACAGAGCTGTCCAGGTGGAAAGGAACTGGTGCTTCTGTGCTCTTTGAACTGTGTGACTTACTCCCCAGGTGCAGACAGACCCCTCAGGGATCTACATTGCCACCAGCTGCTCTGACAAGAACCTCTCCATTTTTGACTTCTCCTCAGGCGAGTGTGTGGCCACCATGTTTGGCCATTCAGGTGAGTGTGGCCCCTCTATACCACTCCTGGGACTCTTCTTAGTTTCTTGTGACCCAGTGGAGCTACCTGACCTCTCTTCCATCCAGCCCCAGCTCCACTGCTAAGGCAAGAATTTGTTTGGAAATTGAGGGTGCTCATAGAACTCGTTCTTTGTTCTTCACAGAGATTGTCACTGGCATGAAATTCAGTAATGACTGCAAACATCTCATCTCTGTGTCAGGGGACAGGTAAGCAGAAATCAGCTTCCCTGAGAGAAGCCCAAGACCCCACCACCACCACTGATGTCTCTAAGAAGTTGGTGTGGACAGGGATTTCTTGGCTGAGCCTGGCATGGCCTTGGAGGGTGGCTAGGGTCTCCTTGCCCATGCATGGTGCTGCCACCTCTAGACACCTAGCCTGCCCCTCCGTCACCCACCTCTGTGGCTCTTGTCCTAGCTGCATCTTCGTGTGGCGTCTGAGCTCTGAGATGACCATCAGCATGAGGCAGCGTCTGGCTGAGCTGCGCCAGCGTCAGCAAGGGGGCAAGCAGCAGGACCCATCCTCTCCTCAGAAGGCTTCTGGATTCAACCGGTGAGAATGGGTAACAGATAGGGGATGGGTGGGTCCAAGTAGCTCCCCACAGTCTCACTTATCTCCCTGTTCCTGCCCCATGCTCTGGCCCTGCCATTAGTAGCTCTAGTTCTCCATAAAAAGACTCATGGTGTCAGTGTTTCCTCCAAATTTCCACTCGCCATGATCTTTCTTGTCTTAGATCCAGACCCCAGGCCCCAGTGGTGCTTTCTTCTGGACCAGCTCTCTCATCAGACAGTGACAAGGAGGGAGAAGATGAGGGTACTGAAGAGGAAGAATTGCCAGCTCTTCCTGTCCTTGCCAAGATAAACAAGAAAGGACTAGGTCTGTGACCGTCTGGCACCAGCTGTTGTAGTGACTAGATGGATTCTCAAGGACCATGGGGTGATAATGCATAAGCTGAGGACACTGGATATCACTGTGGCCACACAGGGGGTGGGCTTATGTGGGGCTCTGGCTTCAGAGGTGAGGGGACATCTCTGATGATTGCTTATTTCTGTCTAGCCTCAGGTCCCAGCCTGTCTAGAAGCCTGTCCCATTGGGAGATGAGTCAGGTGAGTGGCCAACATTCAGATGTGCTTCCAAGCTTACAGCAAGAGGAGCAGGGAGGTGAATGGGTATGGGGTCTGCCCAGGTGCTCCACGCTTATTTCCGAGTTAAGCCCGTGGGGTTAGGGATGAGGGAGGCCAGGCTGCCCTTTCTGTATTGGATGAGGCTGATCACCATTCAGGGAGGTGTGTACCTGTATAGCTGCCTGGATGTTCAACTGAAGTGTCCGTGACAGTAATAGCACAGATGAGAGGTTCCTGTGTGATAGCAGAGAGAGCAATTAAGTGCATGAATGCCAGAGCCAGCCTGCCTGGCAGGTCACATACTCCACGGGAGCCTCACTTGACATTAAGCCCTCTGTGCTTCCATGTCTCTGAGTTGTAAGAATGAGGGTAATAATGGCAGCTAATTTGTAAGGTGGTTGTGAGAATGAGATGACCTAGTGCATGGAAGGGGCATGGCACACAGGGACAGTGAGTGCTGACAGCATTGTGAGATTTTTTACTGTTACTCCTCCACTCTTAATCCCAAGGCCCAGGAGACAGCGGAATTCCTGGACCCGGCTCCAGCAGCCAATTCAGGACCCAGAAGAAGGGGGCGCTGGGCTCAGCCAGGTGTACCGCTGAGTGTTCGCTCCATGCTAGACCTGCGGCAGCTAGAAACCCTGGCCCCAGGCCCTCGAAGGCCCAGCCAGGGCTCACGGGCCATGGCCCCGTCTGGTCCTGGGGAAGGTGGCCGGCAGGCCCCTGAGGCCTCATGTGCTAGCCAGGTGAGCCAGCTTTCTCTCAGATTTTTAGAGATCTCCAAGGAGTCTTAGCCAGCCTTCTACCAATAGTCCAGAGCCTGGGTCCAACTACGCTTATCCTGACCCTGTACATGGGTCCCCTGACTATAGGCTAGGTTGGGTTGTTGGGGTGGGCAGAGAAAGGGTTGGGATGGAGTGGCAAAGGTGGCCGTTGACCTAGGCTGGGTTTCTTGGATGATTCTTGGTATTAAGTGGGGCTGGAGGCTGGCAGCCTGGAGGACCAATTCAATTCTTCTGAAAGCTCAGTATCAGTGGGCACCTAGCCTGGCCTCCTGGTTTCTTTCCATAGAGCTGGAGTATTAAGCTTCCTCAGAATCCATGTATACCAAACAATTGCCCACCTGCATGTCCTCCTCAAGGCTCTCTTCACACACAAGTAACCCTATCATGCCCTTCTATGTGTTCCCAGAATGAAAAGTCTCAGCTTCAGGCTTCCCAACCTTGTTCCTGCCCCCACATTATCCAGTTGTTGTCGCAAGAGGAAGGGGTCTTTGCCCAAGATCTGGAGCCTGCACCTATTGAAGATGGAATTGTGTACCCAGAGCCTAGTGACAGCCCCATTATGGATACCAGGCAAGGGACCAAGCTGGCAAGACCTTCTGGGGCTCCACAGTTGTCTTCTCTTTCCTCTGAGTGTTTCTCAGTTGGCAGAAGGCTGGTCCCAGTGGCTTAGGGCTTGCTCACTACTTGCCACCACCTTCTCTTTGGTTCTGCTTGTAGGCAGGAGTCCAGTGGGCTGCTGCTCTTGTCTCCTCATGGTCCTCTTCTCCTTGCTGGTTTCCCAGCAGTGAGTTCCAGGTGCAGGCCCTGACCCGAGGAACCCGGGGTCGAGTGTACACAGGTGGTAGGGGCTCAGAAAAACACAGCCCAGATAGTGCCTGCTCTGTGGATTACAGCAGCAGCCGTCTTTCCAGCCCAGAGCACCCCAATGAAGGTGAGACTGCAGCCTGGAGGGAGAGGCCAGTTGTTGGAAGTGAGGAGGAAACCCTGGTGATGGGTGCAGTGTGATGTCTCTCTGCTTCCAGACTCTGAGAGCACAGAGCCCCTGAGTGTGGATGGCATCTCCTCAGACCTAGAAGAACCAGCTGAGGGTGATGAAGAAGAAGAGGAAGAAGAAGAGGGGGAGGGAGGCACTGGCCTCTATGGGCTCCAGGATGGCAGCCCCTGTACTCCGGATCAGGAGCAGTTCCTAAAACAGCACTTTGAGACTCTGGCCAGTGGGGCTGCTCCAGGTGTGGTCAGAGGGTCAGCATTCAGTCACTGCAGACTGCAGCTGAGTGGGAGGGGTAGGCAGTGCCTTGGGGTTTCCATCGCAGGGAGGCAGAACCTGGGCTAAGGGCTTGGCTTCTGCAAAAGTTTATGGTCTGGGATTCTGGCAGGTGCCCCAGTGCGGATCCCGGAGAGGACAGAATCTCGGAGCATCTCTTCACAATTCCTCTTACAAGTGCAGACATCCCCACTCAGGTATGGAGCCCTGATGCCACTCAGGTACCCTGACCCGACTCAGATATGAAGCTATGTCCCCCCAGAGTGCTTCTGCTTCTGGGGCAGCACTCAGCCCTGCCCTCTCTCCTCCCCAGGGATATTTTGCATTCCTAGATGGGGACAGTGGCCTGATCCAGATCCTCTCTGGTTTTGTACCTGTCCTCTCTTCTAGTCCCTCACTGGTGCTATGCAGGCAGTTCACCCTCTTGATGGGAGAAGCAATGAGCCTTCTCCCATATTTTCTCCCAATAGGGAATCATCACCCTCTTCTTCAAGACCGGCAGTGGTATCAGGACCTGTGCAGCTGCCACAGGCATCTGGTGACCAGCTGAGGTGCAGTGGTGCCAGTCCCCTGGGAGTGCCCCTGAAGGTGGAGACATCCTCTGGAAGCCCTAGTTCCCATGGGGCAGCTCCTGTGCTGCTGCCACGCCGCCGTCACAACCCAGATAGCAGCTGGGTCCCCAAGAAAGTGGCCACAGCCAGCCCCTTGGCTGGACTCCAGAAAGCCCAGTCTGTGCACAGTTTGATGCCACAGGGTGCAGAGCCTGGTGAGTTCAGGTCCAGAGTGCAGGGAGCATAGAAGGTGTGCTGGGGGAAGGTGGGATTGCCATGTTCCTTCAGTGGACAACTACCCTCCTTGGGACTGAGCAGTCCAGGCACCCTGCTGACCACCTGTATCTCCATCTCTGCAGATGAGGTACCTGCTTCGGGACCCCTGCTCTCACAGGAGATGGAGACCCAGGAGGGCCTGGCCTCCCTAACCCAGGCTGATGGATGTCCATCTCGACCCTGCTCCTTCCAGAGCCCCACCACCAGTTCTATGGCCAAGATAGCCCGCAGTATTTCTGTTGGGGAGAACTTGGGCCTAGCAGCTGAACCTCAAACTTCTGTCCCACTCCGAGTCTCACCACTCAGCAAGTTGACCCTGCCTGGCCGGGCTCACCTGGTCCTGGACATTCCCAAACCACTGCCTGATCGCCCTACCCTGGCCACATTCTCACCTACAACCAAGGGCCTGGCCCCTGGTGATGCAGAACAGCCTGACTCCCAAGCAGGCTTAGGAAAGGGTTACAGTCCAGCTGACAGGCAGGCCTGTCGGGGAGACGGTGCCATTCCTAAGCCTAGGACAGAGAGCCAGGCTCATCTTGGGCCCAACAGCCCTGGTACCCAGCGACTGCCAGTCAGCAGCCTCCTCCAAGGCCCTGAGAACTTCCAGCCCCCACCCCCTGAGAAGACGCCCAACCCCTTGGAATGCACCAGGCCAGGGTCATCCCTGAGCCAAGATTCAGGTGTGCAATCCCCCAGCTCATGTCTTCTGCCCTATCTTTTCCCCTTGTCTGTTGGCCACCCTTTGGCTCCATCCCATTTCTGTGCATCCAGCCTCTAGCATTTTTCGTCTTGTCTGCTCCTATCTCAGCCCGTAAGACACCCCTAGTGGTGAGACACTTCTGCCAATCTTCATGATTTTGTGACCCTCCTCTACCCATGTAGTGCTTTCCAGACTCTTGAGTCTAGAGCTGGCCTTGTCCTCTGGATCTTGTCTGTGTGCTGGGGGGTGAATGGGGGTGGCAGAAGAGAAGGGGGCCAGAGGACTGGGGAGTGGCGTGTGGTGCTAAAGATTAGGCCTTTCCTGTTCTTGAGTGCCCCTGAATGAGGAGGCCTGACAGAGTAACTAGCCCCACTGAGCTATGTCTGTCCCTCTCAGAATCAGCTGTGAACCTGGAGCAGTGTGAACAACTTATAGCCGAGCTCCGTGGAAAAGTGCGCCAGGCTGTGGGGCTGTACCACTTGGTGAGTGTCGGCATCAACTGGCAGGAAGATGCAGCATGTCAGTAGTGCTGGGTATTGGCCAGCTGAGTGTCTAGAGGGATATGGCTGGAGCACCCAGAAGAACCCTGGGTGGAATATGTGAGAGAAGCTAGGCCTGCTGAACTAGGGGCCAGGGATGCCAAACCAGGTAGGCACCTACCTGTGAAGCACTGGAGACCTCTTCAGACAGGAGGGTAGGGCTTAGAGAGACCATGTCCTCATTTATGTCTAGTGTCCCTATGCAAGTATTAATATCCTTTGCATATCCAAAAATTATTTGGCCATGCTAGACATAGGGGATAGATCATGAGGGTCCACACTTTGAAAGAGAGAGTGAAGCCTGTGCAAGCTATTGTGAAGGGTGGCCAGCAAGCTGTAGATGGTTTGTAATCTAAAGACTCTTCTCTGGGTCTCCCTCCAGAGTCTGAATGGGCCCCACAGTCCCTGGTCCTTATTGCTGATCTTGGAATGTGGAACTCTGCCAGTCACTTCTGGGACAGGCTAGGGCTAGCAGGGCCATGGACAGGGTCTCCATGGCTCCTCCAACTCTCCTCTTGGGATTGTTGCAGGTGGCCAGCTGCAAGACGCCCTCAGCAGAACAGAGTCGAATTACTCAGCTCCTCAGAGACACCTTCTCTTCTATCCGGCAGGAACTAGAGGTCTTGGCTGGGACTGCACTGTCCAGCCCAGGCAGCAGCCCTGGGGCTGTAGGAGCTGAGCAAACGCAGGCCCTGCTGGAGCAATACTCGGAGCTGTTGCTTCGAGCTGTGGAGCGGCGCATGGAACGCAAACTCTGAGCTCTAGAGCCCGTCCCAAGTGAATGCTCCCCATTCCAAACTATGGTTCTTTCTCTGCTCACTATGACATGTGAGATGCTTGGAGTGGATGGAGAGACCAGCACTCATCCAGGAAGCAGCTTTCCCAGCTGCTCCTCATGGGGCCCTGTATTTATTAATTTATTTCCCTGACTGTGCCCTCACTTCCTTGGAACTCCTGCCTCCACAGCCCCTGCAGTGGCTCCTGGCAGGCAGAGTCTTTGTCATCTTGGTGCTGTGAAGGGTAGAAGGTCAGCCTGCCCCATCTGATAGATGCTGGGAAGGGCTGGCCCTCTCTTCTTAGAAGCCATTTGAAATTACTTCAGGGATCAGCTCATACACAGGGTACTCCATGGGGTAGAGGCAAGTGGTGATGTGGTAGTCAGTGCCACCAGCCAACAGTGCACCTTCACCTCTACTCCCACTCCCCTCCCACACCAGCTGCATGCTGCTGGCTCCCAGAGCAGGGCTTATGTATCCCAGCTTCTGGCAGCTCACAGAGGCACAGCATCCCAGCCCTCAGGAGACAGTTGGTATCAGGACCTGAGCCCCCACATTCCACTCCCTTCAACTCCCAAGAACTCCTTCCTTCCTGGCTAGAGCATGTGGAGCCAGCTGTGGGATGTTGCTGCAGGACAGTAAAGCCCTCTGCTGGGCAGACACGAAGCCTAGTCCCCTTTCCTCAGCCCCTTAGCTTGCTTTATCCTCCTGCCCTGGTGCTCAGCAGCCTGCTGAAGCCCAGAGCTACTGCCTTCTCACTGCATCCTAATGATGTGGTCAAAAGCTTGTGTAGACTTACCCTTATGGTCTAGAGGGTGCCAGTCAACCTGAGGACCTTGGGCAAAGATACAACCAGCCCCCCCAAACACACGTGTGAGTACTTGGCTGGTTCCTGTGTGCCTGGGTTTGTCTTACATTCTGCCTCAGCTTCACCACCCTGGCTTTTGTGGAACTCATCAAAGAGAGCATGAAAAGGAATGAACTCAAAACATTGATTCTTGGTGTCCACACCCTAGCTGCAAGGTGGCCCATGAAACCTACCTGGTCCTGATAGGATCGATCTCCACAGCAGTGCTGGAAGGGAGGAGGCACAGGGGCCAAGAGACACACTGGAAAGTGGCAGATGGCACAGGGAAGTGGCAGGGATGAGGGGGCAGATTAGCATTGAAAGGGCAGTTGTTAGGGATGAAGGGGAGGAAAAGGCATAAGTAGGCTCACAGGGTAGGAGTAGGCAGGTAGTAAATGGTGCAGAGTTGGGTGAAAAACGTGTCTCCCCAGGGATATAGCTCAGTGGCATAAGCATCTTCCTGGTAAATGCAAGATCCTGAGTTTGATCCCCGGTACCAAAAAAAAGTGTCTCTGGGCTCCCTGCTTTCCTCTTCCGTAGACATCAGGACCACTGTTGCCACGGGTTCAGGCCACAAAAGCCTGTTCACACGTGGGTAGCGCTGTAGGTAGATGCTATGAAGAACTTGGGTCTTTGGGAGATTGGCCTAAGTAGGCCAAAGCCTGGACCCCAGAACTCTTGTGGCCAGGAGGGGGCGTGCTGCAGCTACCTTCTGGGAGTTAGTGCTCCACATCAGCCACAGCCCACCACAAGTAGGCGCCAGTTTGGCTTTTCAGGGCCAGGTGCTTTGCGATCCTCAGCCAGCCTGTCTACGAGGCGAGTGCTACATTCCCGCCACGGTTGCTGAGAAGGTAGCAGCCCTTCCTCTGCCCTCTGCCCTGCCTGGGTGGGGTCTTGTGGCTGGCGACACGTCCGTTTGTGCATGTCTAAGGTCGCTGGCCGCTGCTGCCCCTCCCAGACTCGCTCCACCCCAGTTTTGAGATCCCCTTATTTATAACTTTTATATTTTGTCCGGACCGTGGCGCTTGTCTCCTCTCCGGCTGCACCGGGCAGGGTTTTTTTTTTTTAAGGTGTCCATTTGTATTGATGTTTGAACTTGTCAATAAACACAATCATTTGTTAACTCTGTGATGCCAGCAAGCGGCGCCGGCTCCACAAGGTGCTACTGCTCGCTGTGCCCCACGGATAGCTGGACCAGGGGAGCACCGGCCCCGGCGCCGGGAGGGCGCGGGCGCGGAGAGCCGAGCGGCGCGGCCGGGGCGGGGCTAGGGGCCGGCGTGCGACCTGGGCGGGGCCGCAGGCCGTTGGCGTCATGGCGGCGGGGCCTTTGGACGCGGTGCGGAGGGCGTTACGAGAGTTCCCGATTGAGGCGCGGGGTGAGTGGGTGCCCGGCGTCCCGGCGTGGGCTGACATGGGGGGGGCTCTGGGGTGCCAGGAACCTGGTTTCTTCCGGGCGGCCGCCACCGCGAGCTCCTTCCCTCCAGCGCGGGCGTCCGGGATGCTCCAGCAGTGGTCGCCCGCCCGCCTGACTTCCGGGGGTGAGGAGTCGCTTGATCCCCGACACCCTGTGCGGCCTTACGGTTTTTCTAGTGCCCATCTGGGTTCCCCAGGTACAGAATAAACCTGGGCAGTGCATTGTTGAGTTTGTGTAGAAGGGTCTTTAAATATATATATTGCCGGGCGTGGTGGCGCATGCCTGTAATCCCAGCACTCGGGAGGCTGAGGCAGGAGGACTGTTGTGAGTTCGAGACCAGCCTGAGCTACAAAGTGAGCTTAAGGCCAGCCTGAACTGCATAGTGAGACCCTGTCTCAAAAAGACCAAAAATATATATATATATAGATAGATATAGATAGATAGATAGATAGATAGATAGATATAGATAGATATCTATCTATCTCTATATCTATAGATATAGAGATAGATATATATATATATATATAGCTCTTACTATTTGTAACACTTATTTATTTTGCAGTATATTTTGAGACTAGGTCTCTCTCAGTTGCTAAATTACCCAGGCTGAACTTTATCCAGTGGTCCTCTGGCTCCAGCCTCCCAAAGTGCTGGGAATACAGGTGTGCTCTACTATGGCTGAGTTACTTTCTTTCACATGGTTTCTTATCATGGAGAAGCAATATGGGCACTTGTGTCTAGAATGTATGTAAGCCTTTACTAATGCTCTTACTATATGCAGAGGGAGGAACGGGGTGCAGTTAGGTAGAGCATTTGCCTGGTCTGCGCCAGACCCTGGTTTCAGACCTAAGTAACACCACAACAAAATAAAGCTTTCCTGCCACCCTTTAACTCACTTTACATTCTTCCGGGCAGATGGCTCAGTGGAATAAGCGCTTCCCTGGCAAGCGCAAAGGTCTGAGTGCAATCCCGGGTTCCGCAAAAATACGTGTATACATTCATCCAAAAATTTTTCTGCCCGTGTACATGAGTCTCTACTCCTTTTTTTAGTATACTGTAACCAGTTGCTTGTTGAGCACATTTTCAGCACCATGCATCCTGGAGCTCATTTCTCATCTGTCAACCTCGGTCCTTTCCATACCTATGAACCACGACTGTACTTGAATCAGCCCATGGAGATAGCATGTAGGTCGTTTTTAATAATACTACGATGAATATTTAAGTATTCTTTTAGCGAACATTTTTTAAAACACCTCTGTGTGCCAGGTTCTGTTCCGTGTATTCGAGGTACATCCCTCGCAGAGCTTGTGTTCTCAGTGAAAAAGCGACAGTGAGCCATCAGCGCACTAAAATGAAGTCCTAGGGAAGTAGTAGGTTAAAAGAGGGATGTGAGCCAGCAGAGTCCACTGTCCTTGGTGTGTGGAGTGAAGTGAAGAAACAGGTGTGCCTGGAGGAGAGCACGGATGTGGGTAATTTTGTTGGTTAAATTCTTAGAAGAGGGCCAGTGAGATAAGCGACCGGGATTCAATCCCTGGCACTACATGACGTGCTGTCCCTGCCTGGGACACACTGAGCCAGCCACTGAGACCAGGAGTGGTGACACACCTGTAATCCCAGCTCTGTGGAGGCAGAAAACAAGAGGATCACTACAGGTCCGAGCTGTGTAGTTAGACCCTGTACCAAATACATTTAAAAGAAAAAAGCCACTTAGAAGAATTATTAAATTACTTAATGGGATCCCTTTTCAAATTGTCTTATTTTGAAACACTAAGAAAGTAGTCATTGTCTGAAGAAAATGGTAATTAAATAAAACTGAAATAATTGCAAAAAATCCAAATAATAAAATATGACAACTTGTACAAATTTCAAGAATCCCAGGGCTGCCCTCCTCCTAATCCTGATGACCACAATAGGAAGACAGACATACTGAATGCCATCACACCTCTAGAGGTGACTACTCTGATGACCTGTCATTTCCTCCCTCCCTCCCATGTTCACCTGGCAGGTCCATCTTGTTCCTAGCCAGGGAAGCAAGCCCATGTGTGCCAGATCTTTTCTGGGTATCCCAGGGTCTTGCTACTCAGTTCCAATTTATGATCTAAAGTTGTTCATTTCTAGCTGATTGGAAGTCAAGGATGACTGGTATGGAGAAATGGCCTTGTGGGGTAGGTAGAACGTGATGTCAGTGGTGAAGATGAGTGTGTGGCCATCAGGAGCAGGTTGCAGTAAGAACTGACAGGGGCCAAGGCATTTCAGCCAGCCTAAAAGACAAATGTACTAGAGCAAAGCCCTTTACCCTTACAAAAGCCATAAAGCAGCTTTCCAGCCTAAGGGAGCTATAGGAATCAAGTCCACTGGCTGTGGTATATAGTGAGGGGTAGGCAGGAGACCAAAACAAATCATAGTAGAAAAGTAGGTTTGGCCTGCTCATGAAGTACTTCCTATGCATGCCGAGCAATCTGTCTTCTGTAAGAAGTGTTAATCCATCAAAGTGTATGTAAGTGTGACCTTGGGGACTGCACCCAGGGCCTTACATGTGCTTAGCTACATTCCCTAAGTTTACTGGCCACAGACTTGCTATCCTTCTGCCTCAGCCTCCTGAGTATCTGGGATTTGTAGGTGCATACTACCATACCCAGCACATCAAAGGATTTTTTACTAGGCATGTGACAGGAGATTATAGATGACTGGGTCCAGGTGGTGGTACTCTAAGAGGGGAGTTAAGCCAGAAAAACGAGTTAGTTCACTACAGCAACCATCTGGCTCCGGTGTTAAGAGACACATTCAACTGGTAAGCATGTATTTACTGTGTACCTACTTCATGCTGGGTACTAGGGCTGCATTAGTGGAGCTGTCATACTGGAGAGGGGGACAAATACATGAAATATATAGCATTCAGATGGTGATAAAGCTGAGGAGGAAAAAGCAGGGAAGGGATAGCACTGTTTGGGGGCAGACTGTGTCAGGGAAGGACACTTGAGTGGGGACTAAAAAAGGTCAAGAGCAGGCAGAGGTGGCTTTGAGAAACAGTAGAATCAGCTGGATTCTTACAAAGCTGATTACTTACAAACAGTTAAGATGGCAGGAGCAGGGAAAAGGTTAAGTCATAACTGTCAGGGTGAAGCCGGGTGTGGTGGTGCATGCCTGTAATCCCAGCACTCGGGAGGCTGAGGCAGGAGGATTGTTGTGAGTTCGAGAACAGCCTGAGCTACAAAGTGAGTTTAAGGCCAGCCTGAACTTCATAGTGAGACCCTGTCTCAAAAAGACAAAAAACAAAAACAAAACAAAACAAAACAAAAAAAAAAAAAACTGTCAGGGTGACACAGGATCCCCAGAGACCTGCTGTATAAGCTGCCCAAATGCTTCTGGTGATCCCAAGTATCCAAGATGGTGAGACCCAAAACAGTCACCACCTTCTAGCATCTTCACCCAATAGCATATTTCCCCAGGTGAGTTACAAGCTCCTTGAGGTAGTGTTCGGGTCATCCCTTTATATCCACATTAGCATCACTTTTGGAGGGGGCTTCTCAGAGCTTCACCCCCAGCCCCTCCCAGCCCATGGCATTCTGGGTCTCCCCCAGCAGCTCCTTGGTTTCCTTCTAAGAGACGTGGGGAGGTTGGCCCCACCCTCACGATGGAAGGCTGAGGGTCCGCTGCACAGCCTAACACAGCCTCATGGGCATAGCGCAGTGATACAGGGTAGGAAGGGCAGCCGACTGGGTGCCTTCCGCCACACATTTCCCCATCTCTCAGAGCTCAGCGTGCCTCCTGCTGTACCCTACCTGGACCAGCCCCCCACGCCACTCTGCTTCTGCCGAGACTGGGTGTGCCCCAACAGGCCCTGCATCATCCGAAATGCCCTGCAGCACTGGCCAGCCCTTCAAAAGTGGTCCTTTCCCTATTTAAGGTGGGAGCTTCACTGGGTGTTGGGTGTGCAGTGGTTTCTGGCAGCTGGATCTAAGCCTTGTGTCTGTTCCTTCAGAGCCACTGTGGGCTCCACAGAGGTGAGTGTGGCCGTGACCCCAGATGGTTATGCAGATGTGGTGCGAGGGGACCGCTTCGTGATGCCTGCAGAGCGCCACCTGCCCCTGAGCCATGTGTTGGATGTGCTGGAAGGTCAAGCCCAGCACCCAGGAGTCCTCTATGTGCAGAAGCAGTGCTCCAACTTGGCTACTGAGCTGCCCCAGCTGCTGCCTGACCTGGAGCCCCATGTGCTCTGGGCCTCTGAGGCTCTGGGTGCGTGGAGGCAGTGCACAGAAGGGGGTGGCATGGGGTGGTCTCTGGTTGGAGGCTGGGCAGGGATGAAGTGGGGGGACAGAGTCAACCCTTTGCTGTTGCCTGTTGCTTCTGGAGTCTGGTATTGCCCTGTGCCTGCCTTTGGCCTGGACTTGATAATAGACACACAAGTGAAGCTTGCTATTCTTCCTGCCCCAGAGGAAGTACTCCCACCTTCCTCTTTTTCCTGTTTGGATTCCCTTGCACCTGCCTGGGTTCTTCCTGAGCATCCTTGTGTAGGGTTTTCCTGATTTACCCTCTACTCTGCAGGAAAGATGCCTGATGCTGTGAACTTCTGGCTCGGGGAGGCAGCTGCAGTGACATCCTGTAGGTTTGGGAATCCCAAGTAGAGAGGAGCCAGTGGGGTACAGGGAAGGAGGAGGCCTGCACAGAAGGTAGATAGGGTGGCAGTTGGGCTGGCTGTTCTCACAGACTTCCTTTGGGATTCTGGAAAATGGAGTCTGCAGAGGATCTCCCCAACAGCTGAGGGGATACCTGTGACATTGCATGTGGGGCATGCTGTTTCTTCTGGGTTCCTAGAAGGCGTTTTGAAAACCAGCTAGGGCAGGTAACCTAGAAACCTGTTGGCTGAGCCTTCCCTCATGGTGGAGGTGAGCTAGGTCTACCCAGCATCCAGCCCTGGTAGGCCATGTTCTTTTTTAAATCATGCTGCTATTTATTTATTTAATTTGGTATAGGATCTCACTGTGCAGCTACATGTGGTATCATGGATTGAGCTCAGGACCTTGCACCTGCCAGGCAGGTGCTTAGACTGCTGAGCTATCTCCCCTGCTGGGCCAGGTTCTTTGGTGCACACCTGAGCCCTTGGTATCGTCTTGGGCCAGCTGACCCTTCAGGTGCCCTTTCTTTTGTCATAGGTAGAATTAGATACAAGGCTATGAATAAGGAGATTTGCCCCCTGCCTTACCTATGTTTGCAGTGCACAAGGACCACTATGAGAATCTGTATTGTGTGGTGTCGGGAGAGAAACACTTCCTGTTACATCCGCCCAGTGACCGGCCCTTCATCCCCTATGGTAGGGATGTGGCCTAAAGGAGAGGTTGAGGAGGTGGTGGCCTGCAGTGGAGGGAGGGAACAAGAGCTCTGGGCAGGCTGATGCCCAGGCCTGAGGCACAGCCACAGATCTAAATTGTACCAGAAATCCCAGCCTTCTGGCCCTGCACCCAGGGAGAGTATGGGCCTTCTGAAAAGGGCAGAGCTAGCAATGCTGGCAAGATTCCCTACACCCTTTTCTCTCTGTCTACAGAGCTGTACACACCAGCAAGCTACCAGCTGACTGAAGAGGGCACCTTTATAATGGTAGATGAAGAAGCCATGGAAAAGGTGTCTATCCTGTTCCTGGACTGTGGAGAGACAAAAGGGCCCTGGGAAATAGGAAGATCTGGGGTGGTAGTGGCACTTTGCTTTGAAAAATGTTCATTCTGGGACCTTGCAGTACTGAGCAGAGGATGGGTCCATGGTATTCACCTTCAGAAGTGACAGAGCTAGGATGCCTGGGCCTTGAGACCTGTTCCCTTCTGGTATCCTAGGTGCCCTGGATCCCCTTGGACCCCCTGGCTCCAGACCTGGTGCAGTACCCAAGTTACAGCCAGGCACAGGCCCTGCACTGCACGGTGCAGGCTGGTGAGCTGCTCTACCTACCAGCTCTGTGGTTCCACCATGTCCAGCAGTCCCATGGTTGCATTGCTGGTGAGAGGCTCCTGGGGCAGGCCCTCCCAAGGCCAACAGAGGATCTGGGGAAAGTTGGGGGCTCCAAGTTAAAACATTGACCCTCACACTCATGTCCCCTTTCTCTCTACAGTGAATTTCTGGTATGACATGGAATATGACCTCAAATATAGTTACTTCAAGCTGCTCGACTCCCTCACAAAGGCTGTAGGCCTCAACTGATGGTGTTCTGTGCATACCAAGGGCAGCCCAGGAAAAAGGACAAGTTCTTCCTGTCCTGGTCAGCTGCAGAAGCAACCTGAAGTTTGAGTAATTGATGCTGCTGGCCCCGGGCCAGCAAGGGTTGGGATGTAGTCAGGAGGTGCCAGGCAGGTCTGAGTGAGGGTGCCAGGAAGTTGCCACACAGTGGAAAGGAGTAGGGACTAGGCCCAGGAGTCCCCCAAGGTGATATGTAACCTTGGGCATATCCCCATCTGTTGGCATTGGTGTCCTGGCCCCAAAGCGGAGATAATAATGGTCCACCTCAAGGGTGGTTGTGGGGATGGAAATAATATTTGGAAGGCCAGCATGGCCTCGCACAGAAGAAGTGGTCAATAAAAGAGTCATTCACCTGTTCTGATTCTCCATCACAGTTGTTTTCTGCGGCCTGAAGAGAGTGTGAAGATTTAGCTAAAAATCTGAGGGTGATCCTGATGGGGTACAGGTCAGATGTAGATATGTGGAGCTGTCTGCTGCCCAAAGCAGTATCCACAGCAACCCTTGCTGCTCTTCCTGGGGTGGGCAGACTGGCCTTGGTTTGCCTGTGACTGCCTGATTGAAGCTTCCTTGGCTCAGGGCCCCACACCATTCCTGGCGTATCCTAGTTGGCTTTCCTCTCATTCTTGGGCAGCTGATATGGTATGGTGCCCTGGGGTAAACCCTGTTTACCCTACAGTGGGCACAGGCAAGAAGAGACAGAAGTCCTGTTCCTTCTGGGACTGTCCCTCTGAGGATGGAGGAGATCTCCTTTGCCATCCTTCTGAAGAGTGGAAAGAGACCCTCCTGTGTGCCAGCCCCCAGGCTCATCCTTGGCCACCCCACCCCGAGGGTGGAGGCAGCCTAGACTCAGGCATAGCTTTGAAGGGCTGCTTACGTGGCAGAGCCGTTCCCCTGCCAGATTGGAATGGGGCCTGTAGTACTTCTCAAATTAGCCAAGGGCTTTAGTTGGGACTGGGCATTCCTGTCATACTGGCACCAGGAAGTTGTGAAAGGCCCTGCTGATGTTGGGTACTTGGTTCCTCAGTTCATTTCTGCTCTGGGCCCCAGGCTCTGCTTTCCTTCAGCTCAGCCCTGACAGTAAGCTCTCCTGGAGCTTCCTCCTTCAGGGCAGGACTGGCAGGGGCAGGCCCTGGGTGGGACTTCTGAGATGTTGGAGATCTGGGGCTGGCACCATGCGTGTGTCAGTAGCTTCAGTGTAGGCTTAAGGTGCCTCATTTCCGGGACTGTTGCAGTGGGCGTGGACTTAGATGGAGAGGAGGTGGCAGGTAGGCAGGACCAGGGAGGTGCTCCAGTCAGCTGGAACACCTGGTTCTGGTTTAAAAGCCAGTAGTCCTTGCTTCTGTGGCCACTGCCCCATCATTCTTGCTTCTGAGGACTTGGCCTCATGGCTCTGGTAAGGCTTCACAGGGCACTGGCCCCTCTTCTCCAGTGCATGGCCCAGGTATCTGACATCCCAGGGGCCTCTGCTAGCCAGGAGTGACTTTTATCCAACCTTTAACTTTGAGCCTGGCCCCTATCTTGTCTTGGTTTCTGCTGTTTCTTAGAGGAACTACAGTCTGTAGGCGCAGAGGGTGCTTGCCAGCTGTGGGACCTGCGCAGTGAGCAGAGGCAGGGATCCGGTTTGAGGGACTTTCTGCTTGGAACGGGCCCTGGGAAGTGGCTGCTTGATGCTCCTCCTGACTCAGTTGCTTGGGGTGTTGGAGCCCTGCTGCAGGCCCCTGGACTGGATCTGTTAGAGCACTCTTCCAGAGGCAGAGATGGGAACCAGTAGGAAGGACCAGTTGATACAGACCTCCCTTGCCCTAGCGCAAAGACCAGGCCTGCATCCCCAGAACCAAGGAGTGGGTTTGGAGAGTGCTCTGTGGGGACTGTCAGAACCTGATGGTAACAGCTGCTGTCTGCACTGTACAGAGAGCTGCTTTCCAGGAGGGGATGGATAGCACAAGGGTGGGTTACAAGATGCCCAGACCCTGAAACACCCCTTTCCCTCTGGATAGCTTATATGCCCTGCTGCCCTTGACCAGTGCCAAAGCTGCTTAGCTAGGATATGGGGTGGAAGAGCTAAGGGAAATAGAAGCATAAATAGGAGCCAGCCAGTCCCAGGTAGATCTCAAGTAGTTGGCTGCTCTTCTGCCTGTTTCGTTTTTAGGTCGCTCTTGTGCCCCCACACAGGGCTGTGGTGTGGCGGGTGTGCATGTGCACAGACCCTTGGTGCAGCGCTGTGTGTAGCCAGGGTCAGCGTTGCCACCCTTCCTGTCGCTCAGCTTTGTGACGGCATGGAAAGCAGACCAGGGCCTGAGCCCTTGATTCAGCACTAGGCCTTACAGTATTGGTCCAGTCTTTGCTGTGGCCCTGTCTGTGGGCAGCAAACCTGCTCCTCTCCCTTCCTGCAGGCAGAGGTCCCTGGGACCTGCCTCCTAATGGTGCGTGTCGTGCAAGCCCATAACCTGCCCTCCAAGGACCTGAGTGAGTATTCTGTGCTGCTGGCCCTGTGCTTTCTGGGGGAGGAGGACAGCAGCAGGAAGGTGCCAGTGGGAAGGGATGGAGCAGTTCTGGGTGCAGGAGGCAGTAGGGTCCAGCCCAGTGGGTATGGTTTGCAGGTGATGGAAGAACTGGCCTCTGGGGGGCAGGCTGGGAAGACCTTGGCCATTATGGGCACTTGTTCTTCCTCCTTGCAGTGAGCTCCTCTGACTGCTACGTGACTCTCTGGCTGCCTACAGCCTCCAGCCAGAGGCTGCAGACACGTACCGTCAAGAACAGCAGAGACCCAGTCTGGAACCAAACGTTTCACTTCCGAGTCCACAGCCAGCTCAAGGTGGTCCGGGCGTCAGTCTGACCTTGCCCTCTGTCTCTGTGTACCATGGTCACTTGTCCCGTCCTAGCCCCCTGGCCCTACCCTGCTCACTTTCCCATTCATTCCTCCTCCTTGTAAACATCTCACTTTGGTCTCTATTACAGAATATCCTGGAACTGAAAGTCTTTGACCAAGACCTGTGGACCAAGGATGATGCTGTGTTGTCGGTGTTGTTTGATGCAGGGACCCTACGAGCCGGGGAGTTCCGGCGCCAGAGCTTCTTCCTGAACACGGAGGCAAGGCAGCCTTTTTTCCAGTGTATGGTAGCCAAGGAGCATCCTGTCTTCAGTCTTCTTTCTCGGCTTCTAGAAAAGCTAAAGGGTAGCTTTCTATACTTAGTTGGGGGAGGGGTGTGTTGAGACAGGGTCTCACCATGTAGTCCAAACTGGCCTCAAACTCACTATGTAGCTCAGGCTGACTTGAACTTGTGGTGCACCTGCCTCAGCCTCCTGAGGTGCTAAAAGAGAGCTTTCTTGAGCAGCCCAAGGAATGTGGACAGAGCAGCCTGAAGCGGGACAGTAGCCTCTCCCCACCACTGCAGCCTCAGCAGGCTCAGCTAATATCTGGGTTGGAACACTCTCTCTCTCGCCACCATCTCCCTCTCTCTTCACTCTTAACTTCTCTTTTTCTCCAGGGTGAGATGCGGCTGGATGTGGAATTTCGGCTGCAGAGCTTGTGAGTGGCCATGAGGCAGTCTGGTCAGGTGTGGGGTGCTTTTGTCTAGGTGCCCTCCCAGGTGCAGGAGGAATGCTCAGGCCCTGGGCTTGGGGATTATGGGAAGACCTGGGCCCTAACCTGGGTCCCTGGAACTCTTTCTAGGTCACACTGTTCAGAAAGTCTGGTCAGCAATGGCATCCTAGTGGTGAGTCAGGAGCCACACTGGGGTGGCTCGGGTCCCTAGGTGACTCCTCATTAGAGAAGTGGCTCAAGCAGTACTTTGTTACTGAGCCTGAGAGAGTGAGGGTGAGGGTGCAAGGAGTCTGAGCCAGTGTCTGAGAAGCTCTCCCCCCATGCAGGCCCGGGAGCTCTCCTGTTTGTATGTTCAGCTGAAAGAGATGGGGGACAGGGAAGGTGAGTCTGTGACCTACTATGGCAGCTCTCTGCTCTTATTCCAGTCTTCGTCCTTCCAAAGGGGACCCTGGAGGGACCTTGCCTTCACTGCCTGCAGTTTTCAGGCAGGATTGTGGCTTGGGATCAGTCTATGCTGGACCTGGGCTTTCCCCTAGGTTTTGCAGGGGTTGTGGTAGGGACTTGTCTTCCAGCCAGGGCCAGGACCAGAACATCGTTTTAGAGGACAGAGGGAAGGAAATACCTTCCAGGTTCGGTGAGAGACTTTGGGTAAAGATGCCACTCTTGGCTTCTGCTTTGGTTCGCATTTCTAGGGTCAGAGAAGAGAGTTCAGCTTGCAGTTCCAGGAGCCTGTGAAGGTCTACAGGAGGCCCCTGTGGGTACCAGTTCTTTCTGTTTCCATTGCCTGGCCTCCTGGGAGCAAGAGCTGAGTATTCACCTGCAGGTAGTGTGCCTGCCTTTGGGAGATGGTCTCCAAAGCCTCCACGCACTTCCCTCCATGCCTCTTCTTGCCTAGCCTCTTCCCCACCTGGGGCCACCGTCCTGAGCTGAGTGGGGGGTGCTGGCTCTCTGTTCCTCTCCCTGTGGCTCTTCTTTAGCTGCCAGGAAGAGGTGATAGGGTCCTACTAAGACAAGAAGGATGAAAACTCTTGGGTGTTTGCCCTTCATCCCCTGCAGGATGACCCACAAGAGCAACTAAAGGTGCCACTGCAGGCCCTGCCTTCTGGCCAGCTGGTGAGACTGGTCTTCCCAACATCTCAGGTACTGGTATCCAGAGGAAAACTGGGTGCAGGGA
The DNA here is from genome assembly GCA_004027165.1 of Ctenomys sociabilis. Classification (NCBI taxonomy): domain Eukaryota; kingdom Metazoa; phylum Chordata; class Mammalia; order Rodentia; family Ctenomyidae; genus Ctenomys; species Ctenomys sociabilis. The sequence continues at coordinate 30,175 of PVKA01001411.1, read as the reverse complement.
TTGGGCTGGTCCTGGCCTTGAAGGCCTTCTGGCTGCGTCCTGAGGAACTGCTTAGAAGTTTGGGTACACAGGGATCAACGGGAAGAACAGAGTTGGGTGAAGGCGATCACCCTTTGTGACAGCAACATTTATGGTTCCAGGAACCCATGCTAAGGGTGGAGCTGAAGAAAGAAGAAGGGTAAGAGACCTGGAGGGACATAGGGGAGTCACAGGGAAGTGCCTGGGAAAGACGGAGGGGCAGGTGGCTGGCCTGGTGGAGAAAGGGAGTGGCTTACAGCAGGTTATCCTCCAGGCTCACAGGTGGAGCAGGTCCTTTTCTTAGACTTGTCACTTGGTATTCTTACTCTCGTCAGAACAGTGGGCCTAGCCTAGTACTCAGCACTTGGGAAGCCCTAGATAAATGCTTGGCTGGATAAACATGTGGGGAGATGAGGGCTGAAGGTACAAACAGGGCAAAGGAAGCTACACCCTTTCAGGTAGAGGCTGTGTGGATCGACCATAGATGCCCTGCCACAAGAGGTCACAGTCCTCTCTGTCTTGAGAGGGCAGCTTCTCCCCACACAGAGAAAGGAGCATCCCTGTCTCGCTTTCTCTGTCATTGTTTTTGGGGTTGGTTGGTGAGGAAGAGAACGTGGGACTGAGGTGGGTCATGGTGTTGGGTTCCTCCACCTGGCACCAGCATAGCCTCTTCTGTCCCCCTTCTCCCAGGCTCACAAGCTTTGCTGTGTTGTCCCTGCTGTCCACTCATGTTCAGGTAGAGGCTGTGTGGCTAGACCATAGATGCCCTGCCACAAGAGCTCACTGGGCTCACTTTCCCGTCACACTTCACTGGTGTCACATGGCAGAGTCACATGGGAGGGAAAGAGGGGAAGAGAGGGAGAGGCTACAGCTGGAGGGGAGGCAGGCCCAGCTTGTTCTCTGGGGTACCAGTGGCAGCATCAGGGATGCCTCTTCTCTAGCCCAAAGGAGCTGGCCGTGCGGCTGGGTGGTGGGCCCTGTGCTGAGGAGCAGGCCTTCCTGAACAAGCGGAAGCAGGTGGTGGCAGCAGCTCTGAAGCAGGCCCTACAGCTGGACAGAGACTTACAGGAAGATGAGGTCTGGGTTCTGGCTTCTGGGTAGGGCTGGAGAGGGTCACTCTGGGCTTGCTTGTGCCCAGGGCTAAACACTAGGAACTGGCTGTTCTATAAATGGTCCAGAGCTGGTGCCAATCCAGCATCACAGCTACCTCCTGTCCTCCTGTCTACCCCTTCGGCTCCACCTCCTCCCACTGTGGAGCCTTACCCACTGTACCTGAAGCTCACGCAAGGGAATATCCCAGGTGGCTAGCTTTCTTTCCCTGTGTCTGCTGGTTCTCAGCCAGGTGTGGGATTGGGCCCAGTGTAATTGATGAGACAGACCTCTGGTAGAGAACGACCTCCTGTCTTAGGGGTCCCAGAAGTCCCAGAAGGATATCAGCCTGGGTCATCTCTTAGGGGAGGGGTTGTGTGGGCAGGGAGAGGGGCAGTTGAGACTCTTAAAGTGTCTCTGGAACATCCAGAAAGTGGGTTTAGACTCCCCAGAAGCAGGAGCAGAAGTGATGAGGCCTAGTAACTTGTCAGAGTAGGACCTGTGACCAGGGTGTGCAGGAGGCAGTTCTTAAAACTGCCTCTCCTGGACCGGTTCCCAGAGATGACTCTGCCAGAGTTCGTCAGGCCTTTGGGACAGGGGCAAGAGCCCTTTGTCCCACAGCCCTCATGCCTAGTGAAGCCTGGCCCTTGGAAGCTAGTCCCAGTCAGATCCTCCTCGTGTAGCAGACCCGGAGCTGGCCCCAGGGCCCTGGTCCCATCTGGGAGGGACAGTTGAATGGCCCTTGGTTGGGGTGACTTCCTTTTTGTAGGGCATGGCCTTCCACATCCCTTGGGCTTCTCAGTCTGGCTGCTCTCTTTTCCAGATCCCAACAGTAGCCATTATGGCCACAGGTGGTGGAATCCGCGCAATGACATCCCTGTACGGACAGCTGGCTGGTCTGAAGGAGCTGGGTCTCCTAGACTGCATCTCCTACATCACAGGGGCCTCAGGTTCCACATGGTGAGCTGGTGGCAGGTTGAGTACTAGAGCCACTTTGTGGTGTGAGATCTGGGTGGGAAGGAGCATGGGTGATAAGGCAGCTAAGTCCCATGGGTCTCAAACAAACCAGGAGAGGTGCCCAGGGGATCTCTTGTCCCAAAAGAGAAAGTAACCGGTGAAACCCAGATGGGATCCTTGTGACAAGATGCCTACTCCTACCACTCCTTTTCCTAGGGCCTTGGCCAACCTCTATGAGGACCCAGAGTGGTCTCAGAAGGACCTAGTGGGGCCCATGGAATTGCTGAAGACACAGGTGACAAAGAGCAAGCTGAATGTCCTGGCTCCTAACAAGCTATGGCAGTACCAGCAGGAGCTGGCCGAACGTACCCGCCTGGGACACCCTGCCTGCTTCACCAACCTGTGGGCCCTCATCAATGAGGCACTGTTACATGATGGGGTGTGTGGATGGGACCAGTCCCATCCCAGGGGATGGGTGGGAAAGGCTCGGATACCAGGAAGCTGCATGCTTAGGTTCTCATGCTGTGCCCCAGCCCCGTGACCATAGGCTCTCAGATCAGCGGAAGGCCCTGAGTCATGGCCAGAACCCTCTGCCCATCTACTGTGCCCTCAACACCAAGGAGCAGAGCCTGACAACCTTTGAGTTTGGAGGTGAGTAGCCCACAATGCAGATGCATTCTCTTGTAGGGAGAGGGGGAGGCCTGTGTGTGGGAGGTGGCTCTTACATCTGCCTCCTGGGCCAGGTCCCAAAGACTAATCCTTCCAGGGTTCCTCAGGTCTATGGGACAGAGGTAAGGGCATTAGGTCATGTGCTTAAGTCACAGCAATGAGGCCTAGATCTGTTGGTCCGAAGGCCACCTATGCAAAACTTGTGGAACTGTGGGTGCCCATGGATACCCCAAACTGACATGTATGGTTTCCTCACAGAGTGGTGTGAGTTTTCTCCCTATGAGGTTGGCTTTCCCAAATATGGGGCCTTCATCCCCTCTGAGCTCTTTGGCTCCAAGTTCTTCATGGGGCGGCTGGTAAAGCAGCTCCCAGAGTCCCGCATCTGCTTCCTGGAAGGTGAGCGCTACTGAAAGGCTGGAGAGTTGGGTAGTGTGAGAAGATGAGGGATGCCCTTGGGCTGTGCAGCTCAGCCCCTGAGAAGTGTCCTGGGCTAGGATGAGCCATCTGGAATGGTCAGGTTGTGATGGGGCGGGGACTCTTCTTGTGCCCCCCCCCTCCAGGTATCTGGAGCAACCTGTATGCAGCCAGCCTCCGGGACAGCTTGTACTGGTCCTCAGACCCCAGCCAGTTCTGGGACCGCTGGGCCCAGGATCGGGCCAACCTGGGTAGGTGCTTGGGCAGCCCACTGAGGGTGGTGGCTAGAGGGCCTCAACATCTCACCTCCCAGAAGCTGGGATAAGAGCCCATGGGCCCCATTTCTTCAACATTCTTTCTGGTCAGACAAGGAACAGGTTCCTCATATGAAGATAGAAGAGCCACCCACAGCAGCTGGCCGTATCGCTGAGTTCTTCACTGACCTTCTCACAAGGCGCCCGCTGGCCCAGGCCACCCACAATTTTCTACATGGCCTCCATTTCCACAAAGACTATTTTTACCATCCCCACTTCTCCACCTGGAAAGGTATCGGTTTCTCTGCCTCAGGCCCAGCCCTGCAGTATTCCTCCCTTTCAGAGCACTGTGCTCTTTGAGCACTTTGCTCTCTGCTTGTGTGGGTGCTGCAGCATGTGGGGTGTCACAGGGCAGGGTTGGGACTGAAGAGGCTCCTTCCCCCAGGCTTTATTGTCTGTGCCCCCCAGTGTCATGAAAGCTGCTGCTTCTCCATCCCCAAACCTCTGCAGCTACCAAGCTGGATGGGCTTCCCAACCAGCTGACACCCACAGAGCCCCACATTTGCCTGCTGGATGTCGGCTACCTCATCAATACCAGCTGCTTGCCACTCCTGCAGCCTACACGGGATGTGGATCTCATCCTGTCGCTGGACTATAACCTCCACGGAGCTTTCCAGGTTAGGAGGGGCTCCTGCAGGACAGATGGGAGGTGGTGGGTGACCCTGGCTTTACTTCTCTGCTTAGCCCACTGGTGTCCAGCATCGGGTGCAGCTTCCCTTAGGTTGTATGACAGAGATACGTAGAATGGCATGCTGGACCCTGAGTCCTGCCAGGACCTTCCCTGGCCAGGAGTTATGGAGCTGGAGCAGCTGTGGAGGTTTCCATCTGTATTTTGGACTGTGATCCTCTTTGCTAGGCCTAAAGGCTTGGGAGGGTCTGGCTCTGTGAGCCCTGCTGCTGAGAATGAGGTGTTGCCCCCCACTTTCCCAGGCTTAGGCCTTCATGGTCGCAGCCTTTGTCGGGTGGGCCGTCTCCACCTCGGCCTATAGGCACTAGGTCCTATGTCTCTGTGGGTCTGCAGTCCGGTCCTTGTGCCTTGAGCCTCCTGCTCAGGACCCCTCTGCCATCCTGCAGCAGCTGCAGCTCTTGGGCCGCTTCTGCCAGGAGCAAGGGATTCCGTTCCCTCACATCTCACCCAGCCCTGAGGAGCAGAGCCAGCCTCAGGAGTGCCACACCTTCTGCGACTCTACCCAGCCTGAAGCCCCTGTTGTGCTCCACTTTCCTCTGGTCAATGACTCCTTCCAGGAGTACTCAGCCCCTGGTGAGCCCCAGCTACCCCCTTCTCCTCTGCCTCTAGGCAGTGCTTGAGACCCCTTCCCCAGGGCGATTCCCTCCCTTATAGGCTGTTCCTCTGTGCAGGGGTACGGCGGACACCGGAGGAGAAGGCAGCTGGGGCAGTGGACCTGTCCTCTACCAACTGCCCATACCACTACACCAAGGTGACCTATAGCCCTGAGGATGCGGACAAGCTGCTGCACCTGACGCGTTACAACATCTGCAACAGCCAGGGACAGCTCCTGGAGGCCCTGCGCCAGGCTGTGCAGCGGCGGCTGCAGAGGCAGCGCAGATCCCAGTGATGGAGGGGATGTGCCCAGGCTGGACCTGGCCCGGCCCTTTGCCCTGTGGCTTCAGGTCACACATGTTCTGGAGCCGCTTGGTGCCACCGGGTTTGATGCTCAGGACTGTCCAGAGGTGGTAGTGCTGAAGCTACCAGCGACCCTGCACAGAGACGCGGCTGAAGGCCTACAGGAGCGAAGAGTGAGCAGCCTGGCTCTTTATGGATGCGTCCAGAGCTGGGATCCCCATGGAGCAAGGCAGGGCTTTAAAAAAGGCTTTGTGGCGGCAGTGGGAGTGATGGGGACAAAGTGGCAAATGCACAGAATGAAGCAGAGCACTTTACATTACAAACATACTTGTAAATGGGTGGCACTGTCCAAAGTCATCTATCATGCTAGGCTCTTGATGAAAAGCAAAGCAACCCTTCTCTCTGGGCACCTGACAAAGTAAGCCCTTAGGCATAAGTGCCAGCTAGAGAGTGGATATCTGTTTGGTCACTCACCATACCCCTCTCCTGGTCACCTCACCCTGGGAGGGAGTAGGGCTGAGACCGGAGGACTTCCTACAACATGGAAAGAGCAGCCAGACGTGGGATCAGGTGAACCAGGCATCAGCGGCAGTGGCCTAGCAGGCTATGACATGGCAGGTCCCATCCAACAGACACTGTCCAGAACCTGGTCCACAGTAGCCCTTAAGCCTATAGCTGAGAGAGAAACTAGATAAGCGCCTTGCCACCCTCCCTGAAGATCCATCTGGCTTAGCCAAAGCATGGGGGTGTAGCTTCTAGGGGCTGGCAGGCAGCTGTCGGATGACTGTATTTGTGGGGTGAATGAGAAAATCCCCTGGATTCTCAGGATCCAGCTTGCTGTGTCAGCCCTGGGCATGGAGGGATTTCAGGACAGAAGAAATGGCTATCCTGGTACCCCTAGAAGCTACTTGCCTAGGACAAGGCCTCCCCCTTTACCACGTCACATGAATCCTAAGTTAGGACCTGTGGTCCTTATAGGAATGGATGGTGTGCCAGAGAAACACCCATCCCTGGCTGCTGCCTGTAGATGACAGCTGGGCCATGACAGCGGGGCTTACTCTGAGGGCTGCTGTGTGGAGGGTGTAACCATGTCTCGCCTGTGTCCAGTGCCTCCCGTTTCTCCAGCACCAGGTGTCTTCCGGACAGCCTGAAGCCCTGTGGCTTGGAGGAGGTGTTGAGCATCTGAACAATGACAGGATCTACAGGAGGCTATGAGCCTCAGAAAGAACCCTGTTTGTTTGCTTCAGCCTTGAGCTCTCAACCTTGGCACATGTGCCCTTACCCCCCACCCTGTAGTTGGGGAGCAGGAGACAAACAGCAAGAGGCTGGGATGTCCTTCAGTCTTAAGAGGGAAGGGGTAAGCGAGGTCATTGTGACAGTAAGGATGTCATGGGCCTTGGACAGACAAGGCCAGCCACAGTCCCCAGCAGTGGCCAAGGGGAAGCCAGGATGCCACCGACCTGAAGCCTGGCTGGAGTGAGAGAGGCCTGGGCCTGTCACTTGGGGCCTCCTGTTGTAGAGGGCAGAGCCGAGGTGGAATGGGCCCCTGCCAGGGAACAGCCTTCTACGCTGAGGGGAAAGGGCAGCCTTGTGACCAGGCTTTGCATCCAAAGGAGCAGGTCTAAGGGCTTCCTGTTTCCAGGGAGCCTGAGGGTTCCCCCTTAGTCTGGCAAGGCAAGCTGAGTCCCAGGACTTAGGGCTGAAGAGGCCAGATGTGTCGTCAGCTGCTGGAGCCCCATCCTAGGTGTCCTACCTGAGCAGAACAGCTGCACTCTCACCCGAGATGCTGGCCATGGGTTCTGCACTCTGATCCTGGGCTGGAGAGCAAGGAGAGAATGACCGTTACCCTGGCCTGTGCACCACTCCACCCCGGAAGGAGCAGGCTCCCCGGGTGTCCACCATCCCAGCTGGAGGTGGCAGATACTCACAATGCGGAAGAAATGGCCCCTTTGGGATTTTAGAAAGATGGCCTTGGGGATGGAGCCAGGATCCCCCAAGATATTTCTTGTCAGATCCGTGGTGACAGAAATGGCCTAAGGGGGTGCTTTCTGCGTATTCCTGCTCGGTGGTCCCTAAGACCTCTGTAAAATGGCATTCAGGGATAGCTCTCTGAGGTTAGAGAAGCCTCCCTGAATTAGAAGAACAGAGCAGGAAAGTTTGGGAGGGAACTGAATCCATAGGGCCTGGAGGGGCTTGAGGGAACACCTGTCTGGGCATACCCGAGTCGGCTTGTAACTGGTTCTACCACGGCTGGGGCTGCTTTGCCAAATATCCGCAGGCAAATTGCCTAACTTCCTTGAGCCCTGTTCTCCGGGTTACAGACAGGAAAAATTCCCCTATAAGCATCACACTGCAGTGTGCCTTTACTGCCACCGCTGCCTGCCTTCCTGGTGCTCACCTGCATGGCCTGGGGCCCGCTGCCAGTGCTGTCTGCCCTTCAGGTGGTGTTGCCAACAGGATATGTGCCCCAGTGCTCTGTCTGCACCCAAACACTCGGGGGTCAAATTTCCCTTCCACGAGGGACCCTGCTTTCCACTGTCTGAGTTGGGCCTCTCACCTAAAGGAGAACACGGGTTTCCTGCCACTCTGGTCCTTCAGCCTTTCGCACTGGGATCCCCTGAGGTCAAGGTGAGGCATGGAAGCCAATTCCTGAGGGGAGATAAGGGACAGGAGTTGCTGGGGCCACCTCAGTCTTTCCCCTGGTGAGGCTGTCTTCCAGCTGCTTCACCCGGTCTCCAGGCCCCTGCTGTCTGGTACCTCTGCTGCCACTCTGGCTCAAGAACAGGCCTCTAGTCCCAAGAACTGGCTCTGGGCTATGTAGTGGGGGTGGAGGCTAGAGCCAGACGTAGCTAAAGTCTGACCCATCTCTAGAGTGTCCTACAGAGTCCTGGGCCGGACCATGGACCCCACAGGGAAGAGCAAGCCAGGAGTGACAGACCAGGAAACCAGGAAGAGAAGCCTAATCCCTTTCTTTTTTTTTTTTTTTTTTGTCTTTTTGAGACAGGGTCTCACTATGCAGTTCAGGCTGGCCTTAAGCTCACTTTGCAGCTCAGGCTGGTCTCGAACTCACAACAATCCTCCTGCCTCAGCCTCCCGAGTGCTGGGATTACAAGCATGCGCCACCACGCCCGGCTCCTAATCCCTTTCTGGTGTGGTGGTGCCATGGGCTCTGCCCATAGCTTCCCCCTCTCAGAGTCCAGGCACTTTCCTGCCACTCCCCAGGTATAAGCTGCTGCTAAAGCTCCAGAGAGCTTTCCATGGTGGGAGTATCCTTTGCCTCCTGAAACTGCAAGATAGGGCTTCAGTGCCCATAGGTGATGGGATGAATTGTCTCCTTGGCACTAGCATCGCTGGGCTGCTGCTGCCCAAGTTCAAGTTCTGTAGAGACGCTAGTTGTGAGTGGTGTGCACAGTCCAGCAGGGACACTGGCTGGGTGGTCTTGGTCTCAGCTGGCTGTGCTCCTGGGGTCCAGCCTCTGCTGGACGGCTCTTGGTGGGCGACCAGCCCTCCCAAGGGTCTGCTCCTGCAGTAGCTTCTCTTCCACATTGGGGTGGGCAAGATGAGCCCATCTGAGGCCGACCAGCCACTGCTGTAGGTCGCCCAGCCTGTACACCCCACTCTGAAGTGCACCAGTCCTCTCAGGTGTCCATGTTTACTGCCCTCTCTTGCCAGCCCACAGTGGTGCTGGCCCACTGAAGTAGCAGGTTTTTCTTAAGCCCCAAGGGAGGCCATGCAGGGTGATTGGAGGGACCATTGCCACTACCAACCTCAGCCCCCCTCTCGGTGTACCCCACCTCTGGCCTGGCCTGGCCCCACACCTCTGTCCTCTTCTGCAGCTGAGCAAACCTCTCCTCCTGGGCTGCGAGCAGCTTCTCCAAGTCCTCATGTTTGCGGAGCAGCCTCTCCACATCCGACACGGAGTGCTGGGATAGTTGAGTCAGGGTGAGGCCCCGGGGGTCCCGAAGGCCTTTCCTCACCCTCTACAACTGAGCTGGGCAACCAGCAGCAGGGGCAGCAGCGGGGTCCACCCTAGGCTGTGGCTGCCTGATGAGCTGGCTCCAGGAGGTTCTTCACTCACCCCGCAGCTAGGCTCCAGCAGGAGTTGTTCTCGGGAGGCCAACCAGGCCTCCACCTGCTCCAGCCTCAGCCGAAGCTCCTGCAGGCTCTGGTTCTCTTCATAGCGCTGCTGATGCAGGGCCCAGGTTTCCTGCAGCTCCTGTAGCTGCCCTTCTAGCTCTTGCAGACTCTGTGCCACCTGGTGGGGAAAGGCTGATACCAAGAGAGCCCATGGGCAGCTCCCACCTGGGGCAAGGCTGGCAGGATAGATCTGAGGAGCAGAGGAAAGGCCACCAAACTGGGGCCCACCCCTTCCCTGCCTCTCTCACCATCCCTCGCCCAGCCTTCCTGGCCTATTCTATGTCTGCCAGGGATTCTGAGGCCTTGGTCAGTTGGGCTCATGCCACCCTCTGGGCTGATACCTCTAGGGACATGAAGTGGCCATTGTCCAGTAGCTGCTGTCCTTCCTGCCATATGGCCTGGGCTTGAAGAAAGTGCTCCTGGATTTCTTGCCCAAGTTCCTCATGGTGCCCAAGGTGCTGCTCGGCTCCCGCCAGGTCCCTGGCCAGCTCCTTTGAAGACATCAGTGCTTGCTTCTCCTGAGCCCATGCTCTATAGGGCAGGGAAAGGAAGTCACTGTCAGGGCGGGCACGGTTGCCTGAGGGGTAAGGGTAGAGAGAATCCTGCTGCTCCCAAAGCAGGATGACCGCCCCATCCCTGCAGAGGAGGACACCACCTACAGCAATTCCCAACAGCGTCTGCGGAAGGCATGGCCCTGGGCTGCCTGGGCCAGATGCTGGCTGTGCTCCTGGGCCTTCATCTCCAAGGGTGGCCCAGGCTTCTTGCACCTTGGCTAGCAACTTATCCAGGCCCTGTTGAGCCACACGGTGCCGCTGGCCCAGTTGGCAGGCCTCCGTCTGTACCCATGCCACCTCCTTTGCAATTGCTGCCAGTTCCCTCTGCAACCAGAGCACAAGATTAGGGTTCAGTCTGCCCCTGACCTCATGCCTGTCCCATGCATGCCCAGGCCTGAGGAGCCCCCACTGTGCTGCTTTTCAATCTGGTCAAGTTCTGGGACCCCAAAGGAGGGTGCCTGGAATTATGGGTGTCTGGACTCAGGCAGGAGTCACTGGGTGGAGGGAAGGCACGGAGGCAACGCCTTTGCCTCTGTCTGGGCCCCTCACCTGCAGGGACCTGTAAGGGCTGCACAGGTGGTAGGCTGTGGTCAAGGAGCTCTCCCTCCAGCAGGGTAGTTTTCTCCTGTATTCGGCCCTGGAGCTCTGCCACCTCCTGCTCAAAGCCACGGAGCTCATGGGCTATAGCCAGGTTCTGGAAGAGCACAGAGGGCCTGGCCTGTTGGGGCTGACCTCTGTTCCTTGGGCTCCCTTCTCCCTGAGAGGAGGCCTCCAGAGCCACCCCCTCTTGAACAGGTAGGGCTTTGTGATGAATATGTGATGTTATTGGTAGTGTGTGAGGGCCCAGGGGCATGTGAGGAGGAAAGAGAGTACAAGTCTGAGAAAGGTTGGTGTCACGTCCTGGGGAATGTGAGCTCCAGCCCCAAGGGGGAGGAGGCTGCAACACGGTGATGGGCTCTAGAAGAGGAGCAGAGGGCCAGCCCCAGGCTGGGACCCCAGATGAAGGAGCTGGGCTGCTCTGACAGACACAAGCAGCTGTAGCAGCCAGTTGTGAAGACTCAAGCTTGAGCCTCGCCTGGGCAACTTAGACTGTGTCTCAGAATAAGTAAATTTTAAAAGGTGGCTCGGGATGTAGCTCAGAGCATAGGTTGATGTGGGGCTTAATCCGTAGTACCACAAAAACAAAACAGAACAAAAGCCAACCAGGCAGTTACCTGTGGCAGGAAGCTAAGGTCCTGGAAGAAAGTTGAGGGTTTACATTGCACACAAACTCATTAAGGGCAGTCAGACAAGAAGGCCAGGTGGGGATGGGGAAGATGGGAGAGAGCTCAGCACTGCATGAGATCCTGCAGAGCCCGGCTGGGTGCATTGTGGGAAGGGCCCAGCGAGACATCTGGGAAGAAGTGGAGCTCAGGTTTAGGGGTGCTCGAGGGAGTCAGAAGCCTGGTTGAGCATGCCCGTTTCTCCTTGGAGCTGTGACCTGACTAGGAGGAAGCCTTGCCACTGCTGAGAGCTAGACGTGGGAGACTAAGGCTTTCCTCTGCTTGTTTCTGGGCATTTGAAGCGCGTGCGCGCGCACACACACACACGCCTGTAGGACCCATACCACCTACTTCTGTACGGATTTTGATTGCTTTGTTCAGTCTCTCCCAGGTGGCCTCAATGTGGCTCTTCTGGCTTTGAATCTGGGGGTGGCACCTAGGGGCTCTCAGTTCCAAGATCCCTGCCAGTTCCCTCAGGGCCTGCACCTTGGCTTGCCCCAGGCTCTGCACTTCCCTGCTGAATGCATCAAACTTTGCTTCCAGCACCTGCAAGGATGGGGGCCAGGATGTCACTGTGTCACTTCAGGGCCCGGAATTGTGAACTCAGAGCGCTGAACTCCCTGCACTCTCCTACTAGAACCCCCAGGATCCTCCCAGAGAGGCCCCCTCCTCCAGCTTATTGCTGTGGCTTTTCACTCATCCCAAACACATCAACTGTCTCAGGTTAGCCTGGGACAGACTTGCCTGGACACTTTGCAGGTCCTGCCCACAGTCCTGGGACTCAGCAATGGTCACTCTGGTGTTCAGCCAGGCATTGAGCAGCAGGGCGTCCTGCTCCAGTTGGTGGAGCTGTAGCTGCTCCCGCAGGCCCTGTCCCCTGCCCTCTGCCTTCCACAGCAGCTGTTCGTGGGCCTCCCTCACAGCCTGCAGTTGGGCCAGCACCTTGGGGCTGCAGTGGAGACAGCCCAGACCTGACCTCAGCTGTCCCGGTGGGAGCACCCTTCCCAGGGGCCTTCCAGGCATGGCTCCTGCCCACCTGTCGGGATTCTGCCCTCTCCAGGAGGGATGCTGTGTGCTGTAGCTGCTCAATGCGCTGGCTGAACCCCTGCAGATCTCTCCTGGTGGCCTCCAGCTGCCTGAGAAGGGCCTGTGTGGCTTCGGCACTCTGGCCCATGTCCTCTCTGTCCAGGATGTGACTGCGTTCTGCCAGCCAGGATCCCGCTTCTAGGAGCTGCGGTGATGACATTGATCCATTTTTCTCTGGGCAAAGCCCTCCAAGGTGTGGACCTAGCTAGGGCCTGAGATCTCAAGATTCAGAGCAGTGGTGCTCACCTGGCTGCGCTGTTGTCACCTAGTGAACCCTAGCCCAGCCCAGAAAGTCCTCAGGTCTCCTCAGCCTGAGCTCCAGTATTTTTTAAGATGAGGGTTCACTGTGTTACCTAGGCTGGTCTCCAACTCGAGTGACCTTCCCATGCTAGCCTCCTAAATGCAACGGGCATGTCCCTCATTCCCACCAGTGTTTCCAGAGGTTCCTCCTTTCTTTTGAGATAGGGTCGCCCAATGTAACCCAGGTTAACCTTGAACTTGCAGCAAAAAAAAAAAATCGTATTTAGTACAGGATCTAGCTACACAGATGGGACTTGTAGTGATTCTCCTGGTTTCAGCCTCCTGAGTGCTGGGATTACAGGTGTGTGCCACAAGGCCCAGTCTCAATCACCATCTCAGTGCACCCTGGGGGTGGGGCCAGCGGCGTGCTGGGGATTGAACCCCGCCTGCTGCCCTCTGCCTAAGCAGGTGCTTTAGTTTCCTGAGCTATCTGGCTGGCCCTAAGATTTTATTTACCTCATAATAAAACTAAATTTGATTAGTATTTCTAAGCATATTTCTTCTCTTCACTCATAGAAGGACATTCACCATGAGGAGGAGGTTTAGGTATAATCACCACCAAAGATTCCAGGTGATTCTGAGGCTGAAAAATCACTGGTTCAGAAAGAACAGTGAAACACAGCACATACCCCTCAGTTCTCTGGGGAACAGAATTAAGGCCCTGGGGGATGAAGTGGAAGATCCATAGTGCTGCCGCCCCTGGTGTCTGTCATCTTCCAGGCCCACATACTCCGGGGTTCTCAGGCCCAGCTCCTGCCCTCTGGGCTCTGTCCTGCCCTCTCACCTCTGTCAGGAGCTGCTGGGCTTCTTGGGCCTGCTGCAGTAGCAGCCGCCTCCGTGCCGCCTCTGCCCGCAGCCGCCCCAGGGCTGACTCCAGCTGCTGCAGCCGGGCGGCCACCTCATGGGCCGCAAAGTGTGCAGCCTGCACCAGCTTGTGCCCTGTGCCCACCGCTGCATCTGCCAGGGCCTCATGGTTACTTAGCTCATTCTCCAGGTTCTGAAAAGGGAGGACTGGGCATGCTGCTGGGCACCTGAGTTGTGCATCAAGCCTGAAAGCACCCCACAGATTTGTTGCCATGGAGCACCCTGTCATGGAACTCCCACAGATCCAGGCCCCCCCATATGCCCTAAATACATCAGGTGCTCAACACGTGAACCCACACCTGGTGCTTCTCCTGAAGGTGCTGCACGGTGCTGAGGCTCTGGCCAAAATCTTGGGCAGTAGCCAGGGGCAGCTTCTCCTGCACCCAGGCCATTTCCTCGTCAGCATCCCTGAAGAACTGCAAGAGGAGGCTCTGAGCCTCCAGGGCTGCCCTGCGCTCCTGCAAGGGCTCCTGAAGGCTCTCGAACCTGCAGCAGTGGAGGGTGGGTGGTCATCAGTACTGGGTCAAGACTGTCACACAGTACTCACTGGCTCTGTGCACTTCACCGTGGGCAGGAGAGACACAAACTGGGAGCAGGGAAGGAGGCCAGGAAGAAGGAAACCTAGGCTGGACTGGGTGCTCTACCTCTGAAGCAGCTGCTGGGCCTGCTCTTCCACGTCTTTGGTGAGGGAGTGGTCTTCCTGTTCGAAAGCCAGTACGTGAGCCTGGCCCAGCAGGGCCCGTACCTGCCTAGCCTGTCTGTTCAGGGCTGCTTCCAGCTCCTCCTGGGCCCTCAAGAGCTTGCCCACCCCAGATAGGTCCTGGCCCACAAGAGGAGCTCTCAGCTCCATTTCCTGGGGCTCCAGCCAGCTCCCCAGTTCATCCAGGTTCCGCTGTAGATGCAGGGCCTAGGGCAGAATGTGAGTGAGCCTGAGGTGGAGGCTGGAGCCCCAGCAGCTGCTCTGTGACCCACAGAGCCTCACCTCACAGGCCTTCTTCAGTCGAGCCACGCTCCTCTGGCTGTTGGCCTTCACCTCAGCCCAGAGCTCCCTGAGCTCCTTCAGCTGCTCCTGGATGGTCTCTGAGGCCAGGTGCCCCCCTTGCAGCAGCCTCTGCCCCTCCTGCAGCCACAAGGCACACATCTCAGGGACAAAGGGCTCCAACACCAGAATTCTATTCACCAGCCCATGCTCTCGAGGCTCTGTACTGGCTGCAAGTTCCTAAACCTCTCTAAGCCTTACTTGCCTCACCCATAGGTTGGAGAAAATAATGGTTATTTGTTTAAATGAGATTAAAGCATACAAAGTACTTAGCAGGGTGCCTTATATCAGAGAAACCTGCTTGGGGTCAGGTAGGTAGAAAGGCAATGTTTAAAAAGGTGTTATGTTTTGAAGCCACACAATGGCTGTCCATGCACTTAACATGTCAAAATATCATCTTTAAAATTACTGAAAAGGTGCTTTTTTTTTTTGTCTTTTTGAGACAGGGTCTCACTATGCAGTTCAGGCTGGCCTTAAGCTCACTTTGTAGCTCAGCCTGGTCTCGAACTCACAACAATCCTCCTGCCTCAGCCTCCCAAGTGCTGGGATTACAGGCCTGCGCCACCACGCCCGGCAAGGTGCTATTTTTTTAAAAGAGGAAACACCCAGGAAGCAACTTCAATTCTACCCATCAGGGCCCAGTTGGGAAACTAACAGAGAACACAGTCAATAAGGGGCTGCTGCCACCATCGTGGTTCAGGTGCAGCTGCCGGCTCTGGGGCTGTCCTGGCCCTGTGCCCCAAGCCTCACCTGCTGCAGCTCCTGCTGCTGGTGCAGGCTCATGTCCAGCTCAGCCTGCAAATTCTGCTGCTTGCGCAACAGCGCTTGCAGTGCGGCAGGGTCCCGCCAGCCTTCTTCCAGAGCCACCAAGTTCTTTCTCCTCAGCCATGTGGCCACCTGGGGAAGATCAAGTTCTGCTGCTTGGGGCTCTCCCCTCCCCATAAACTCTGGGGTGCCCTTTCCTTGGGGTGATGCCTTTCTCCCACCCACAACCACACCTGACCTAGCCAAGGTACCTCCAGGGAATCCTGCAGGAAGGTCTGAAGCTGCTCCAGCTGGTGACCCTGGGTCCTGGCTCGCTGGAGGAGGGTCTCTTTCCTGCAGAAGAGTGGAGCCCTGTATTGACCTGCCAGGATCTAGAACTGCTACAAGTGTGTGTGTGTGCGTGTGCTCTTCTAGCCCTTCTTGGTATCAGCGTACCTGAGCTTCAGGTGTCCTCAGA
Source organism: Ctenomys sociabilis (assembly GCA_004027165.1). Classification (NCBI taxonomy): domain Eukaryota; kingdom Metazoa; phylum Chordata; class Mammalia; order Rodentia; family Ctenomyidae; genus Ctenomys; species Ctenomys sociabilis. Next base: position 14,665 of record PVKA01001411.1, on the reverse strand, counting down.
AGTAAGGGTATATCACACTGCTGGTCTAGATCAGGCTCACCATGGGCTGACTGTGGCTCCCAGATTCGTATGCTGAAGTTCGAACCCTCAGTGCCTCAGCATGCAGCCCTACTTGGGATCAGCTATCTCTCTGAAGGCCCTGAGTTAAAGTGCGCCCACATGGGTGGGTCTAACTGGGTACAACTGGCATCCTCAGAGGAGGGCGGGATGCCATGCGAGGACATGGGCAGAGGATAATCACGTACAGCTCGAGAGAGGACAGGAGACCCAGCCTGCGGACAACTTGATCTCTAGAACTGTAAATTGGTGTGGTTCACACTGCCCAGTCGGGGGCATCTTGTTATGCTATCCTGAGAGACTAATAATGTCTAAGCTACTTTTTGTTAAATTATGCATTGCTGTTAACAAAAGTTTTAAGCAAACCCCTCATATATATAGTAATGTAATTTATATTGATATGAATATATATATATATATATATTTGCACATTCTTTATTTATTTATTTTTTTGGGCAGAACCTGGTATTGAACTCAGGTCCTTGTGCTTGCGAGGGAAGTGCTTATTCTACTGAGCTATCTCCCCGGCCCCCAAACTGCACATTCTATACATGTACTTCTGTACTAATACCTTAAGCATATCGCCACATGCACAAAAAATACAGATCATAAATGAGATTTATGAGAAGTAGGAAAAGGCGTTCTGACACTGCCCCCCTGCCCCCGGCCTCCGTGCCCCCTTCTGTCAGTGTATCCCGCACAGGGGTAATGGGGTACAGCGAGTGGCTGGCGTGCAGAGATGGGCTTGCTGGATGGGGGCACCTGGGCCTGTCAGGAACCCCTTTCGCCATTTGTCACCTCAATGTCCTCCATGGGTGCTCAAGTGAGGGCTGCTTGAGAGGGACGGCCCAGGCACTGCCACCCTTGTATCAGAGGGAGTCCCCTTGGGGTCAGGTAGGCAGAAAGTCAATGTTAAAAAGTGCTACGCTTTGAAGCCTTCACCCACACAACAGCTGTTCATGCACTTAGCATGTTAAAATATCTTTTGCCACAACACTTATGCGTGCTGGTGGGCTATTTGGGAAAGACGGATGCCGCCAATCTGGGGTCTGCCTTCTGGCTGTATCTGCCTGGACCTACCTGAGGAGCTGGAAGAGCAACAGGCAGATGAGCTTCAAGAGGGAAAAGGCTGCACCTGGTGGTGTAAGCTGGGCGGGTCCTGAGCAGCCGAGAGTACTGGTGGCCATGGCTCAGTGAATGAGTGGCAGAGGCCCGCAGTCCCCCTGTGCCAGGCACTGGCTGAGATCCCAGAGGACTCAGAAACTGTGGTTAGCCCCTCTTTGTATTTTGGTCAGCTAAGCCAGAGAGAAGCCTGCTTCAGGTTCTGCCGTTAGTGGGCAGTGAAGAATGCAGGATGTTCTGACCCTGGATAGGACTGACACCAACCACTGTGCTCTCCTGCCTCCTGCTCCATCAGCTCAGTTTGCCTCATTTCTTAGAGTGCAATTCTATAAAGGAGAGTCAGACTCCTTTCTATCACTGAATGAAGAAGGAAGTAGGGAGTTGTATGCATTTTAGGAAGCACCCTGGCATCCAACCTCAGCTCTTGGGAAAGGCAGGAAAGCCCGGGCAGGAAGGAGAGCTGGGGGGGCCCACGCCAGCCCACCCATTTTCCCACCACCCCAGAGCCACAAGTACCTCAGGCGCACAGCCTGGCACCTGGTCAGGGCATTCTGGGCCTCAGCGTGTCTGCCCTGGTGCAGGCTTCGGGCTGTGGCCTCCAGGATGCCGAGCTTTTCCACCTGCGTTTCCAGGCGCTGCTCAAGCCTCTTGCACTTGCACAGGAGCACCTCCACCTTGGCTGGGGGGTCCTGGTGGGAACAGGAATCTGCCAATGTCCACCATCCTGCTCACCCCTCCCCTGTGGAGCCATTGTCCTGCTCACAGTCACCCTCAAGTCCCTTGAGGCTGTTTCTGGCTTTAGGACAGTGACTCCTGGCCACGGGTGGTGCTGGGTAAGGGTTGGGCCAGGCTCCAGGGAATACACAGCTTGCCTGCCCTCTTCTCCATGGCCAGCAGAATGACATGGATCCCTAAGTATTTGCTGAATTCTCTGAGAGGCACTTATCTGTAGTGGGTGTGGTATGGTGGTGGGAAGAAAGAGACCCTACTCCAGGCCCCCGTGAGGTGCTCAGGACCAAAAGGGAAGTGACTCCTGTGACAGCTATGCTGGGGTGGGGGCACCCTGGCCTGCCAGACTCAGGCAGCCCTGCCAGTTTCAGTGTTGCCCCTCAGCTTTTGATGAACACCTACCCCCAGCTCCTTGCTGGCCAGGGAGGCTTCCTCATTGCACAACTCCCGCTCTGCCTTCTCCACAGAGCTCAGGAACAGCTGGTGAGAAGAGGAAGGTCAGAAGAAAGCCAGCAGAGGGTCCAGTCACCGCCAGCCCAGGGATAAGACTACAGCAGACCAGACTTGTGGGGAAGCTCCCTGCGTGGCAGCCTCTGCTGATGGCTTGGCCAGGGGCTGGTCAGGTTGCACAGGCCCTAAGGTGGGACAGGATGGGGACAAGGGGTGGCACCGACCTGCAGCTCCATCGCCTGCTGCAGCTGCCCCTGGTGTTCCTGCCAGGCCCCTTGCAGGCTGCTCAGCTCTTGATCTAAGGCAGTCAGGCTCTGCTGAATAGTGGGGGCTGATGGGTGCCCCGCGGCGAGCAGCTGTTGCCCTGTGCTTCGGGCCAGGTTGATGCTGTCTCTCCGGCCATCCAGCTCGTCCTGAACGGAGCTGGGCTCAGATTCCTGGAGGCATTAATGCCTGCCAGGACTACAGGGAGGGTGGGGAGAGGTGGGGGAGGGCCTTGTGTGGGGCAGAAGAAGACAGAGGAGAGCAGAAGAGGGAGAGAGGAAGGAGTGTAGTGAGGTGAGGTCCTCGAAGGCCCAGGGGCCCTGCAGCTCACCTTGCATGCCTGGTGCTCCTCCAGCATGCGCCACGATACTTCCTGACTCCGGGGAGTGCCTTGGCTATTGACCTCAGTGCGCAGCTGCTGGGCCCAGAGCAGCAGTTCTTGCAGTAGCACCTGGAGCTTCTGCACTTGGTGCTCAGCTTCCAGGGACTTCCTCCTGCCCGTGAGATTCATTAGCTAGTCCCGGGCCCACTGAGCTCCTCTTTCCTCATGTCCACCTGTGTCATCTCCTGTCTCTTAATCCCCACAGCAAAAAAGGGCTCAAGGGCTGAGAATTAACGGGCTGCAAGTTAATGGGTTGAGAATGAATGGCGTGGTAATTAATGGGATGCCACTGCTGAAGCCCTCATGGGACAGACCAGAATCTCAGGGGAAAACAGGGGTCTGTGGGGAGTACGAAGACTGAAACATTGCGGAGGGTGGGCCAAGGAGGGAGCAAGGCCTAAGGGGCTCGTACCACTTCGGCACCCTGCTCTGGAGCTGACACCAGCTGTCCGTCATCGCTTGTTGCTTGTGACTGAGGCCATGGGCTGCCCCAGGGTTTCTCTGGCAGAGACAGCTCACTTTGTGCTGGAGAGACTATGGGGGAAGAGCTAGGATCAGAGGCTGGCAGGGAGGGTTTGGGCTGGGAAGGCCCCTGGCCCGTGCCTCTCTGGATCCTGAAGCCCACTCCACCTGCTTCTGCTTACTTTAGAGCAGTGGTGGCAAACCTAGGGCATATGTGCCACTGCAGGCTATTTATATCACTGAAAGCTCTGAAAGGCTCAGAGGAAGTACCCAGGGCTAGGTCCAGCTCCCCGCCGCTCCACACCTCCACCTGTGCCCGGATGAGGCCCACTTCCTGCTCCAGCACTGCCTCTTTCCACAGCAACCTCTGCACGCTCTCCAGCTCTTCCCCACCCTCCAATGTCTGGACCATGGTACCCTGAGGGGTGGGAATAGGCTGTTACGGTGTGGCCTTTGCTTTAGCTGTTCCCTCACTGGCCCCAGAGTGGCAACATGGAAAGCAAGCATCTAGTATGAGTCCTTGCCTGCTGCCCTCCATGGGGCTCGGCAGGCCAGGCCCCCGACAGAGCACCTTCCTCTGTAGAGGAAGAGTCTGAGGAGGGACTTGGGCTGGGTTTCCTTTCAGGTAAGAATCTTGTGCATATAGTACTGCTTAGTATTTTTTGACTCCCATCTCTAGTGAGGGCAGAGAATCAGAACAGGTGGGGCATACTTAGAGGCCTGGGCCCAGCTGGGTGAGGGCAGAGACTCAGAACAGGTGGGGCATACTTAGAGGCCTGGGCCCAGCTGGGTGAGGGCAGAAACCAGAGTAGAATCCTTTACTGCAGCCTTTAAAAACCCATCCTTACTTATATATCAAGGGGACAGGGTTGGGACACGGCCCCTAATAGTACCCTCGGCTTCAGTCAAGACTTCCCTGGCTGTACAGGACTCTGCTTCCACCTCAGCCAGATTTCAGGCTATGTTTTCCTCTGTGGTGGCTGACACTCACCTAGGGCAAGCTCCTCTTAGGATTTGGTTTTGCTTGGGGCCCAGAGAAAAGAGGGTGAGCTCTCACCTCTGGACCCACAGCAACCCTGGGGAGCAAGCAAGAGGTAGGTTGGCTTCCCAGCCCCAAAGGGAGGCTTCCACAGTGTGCCGCTGAGCGCTCCCGAGGCGGACCCCAACAGGACTGGCTTCTATGCCCTGGCTGACAAGAGGTGTGTGAGGGGTGCGGTCTGCCTTCCCGGCTCATGCTGCCCAAGGCAACCCCACTGCTTACCATCTCCTCAATCCGCTCAATGACACCATCTAGCTCGCTGGACAACGCGTGGATCTCCAGGGCCCCTCCAAGCTGCCGCTGGTACTGGAGCAGGTGGCCTTGAACATGCCCCCACCTGGCCAAGGAATGGTGGTGATCTGTGTGCCTGAGATTATCTCCCGCCCCCCTTCCTTCCCAGTCCGGTACTGGCCTATGGTTGAGTTGGCTTTGCCGCTGGCAAACCATCTTGGCTTCCTCAGGGTCCAGGTTCTTGAGCTGCAGTGACAGACCACTGATGCTGTTGATGTAGGCGTCGCCCACAGTGTCCTACGGGGCAGGTGCAGGTAAGGGCGCTGGTGCCACTGCTCAGACTCCCTTCTTGGCACTGCAGCTGGCACTCGGGGGTAGCAGCAGCACATCTACAAGGGGAATGACTGTCCTTCCTACAGCAGGTGCAGAGGCTGCCCTCCCAGGTACAGTGTGCAAGTTAGCTTGAAGCCAGAGTCTCTCAGGTCGGGGCATGTGCTCCTCAGGGGAAGGGTGGCACACGCTTATTGGCAGAAGTTTGATGGGGGCTGGGACTGGAAACTGAATCCAGGGCCTCACTGAGCTGTATCACACATTCTACTATTTATTTATTTTGAGGCAGGGTCTCGTCGAGTTGCTAAGTTGCCTCTGCTAAGCTTGGATTTATGGGCTTTCTTCAGCCTCCCAGAGTGCTGTGATTGTAAGCATTCAGTGCCATGGCTGGTGAATTACACTTGTTAAACTCAAATGCAGCTTATTGGGATAAGAGAAGAGAAGCGAGGGTGGGATGATTTGAGCTCCAGTCTCCTGTGGTTTGGCTTTCTCATCCAGTTCCTGGGGAGGGCAGCCCCAGAAAGGTGAGCAGAATGGATTGCAGGCTCCTGGCCCTTTGTACGTGTACAGCTGAGCTTTCCAAAGCGCTTTTCATGAAGTGTCTTACCCCAGATGGGCAGGGTGGGTGTTTCTCTCCTTTCATAGGGCTAGAGCAGAGTTCAGAGGCTGGTGTGGCTCATTTATGGCAGGGCCAGGACTCAGGCCAAGCTCCCTTCCTGCTGTAATGCCTGGCACAGACTCTATGCAGCTGCACCACTAACACTGCAGCCTTTAAAAACCCATCCTTACTTATGTGTCAAGGGGACAGGGTTGGGACGCGACCCCTAACATCTGCTGTGAATGCATTTTCCAAATTTCCTCATTCCTTCACAATGCAAAAGAGGAGCAGGTCTCCAGTGCATTTTGGGGGAGATGGTGTATGAAGGAGCTGCTGAGACACTGGAAAAACACTGGTTACTATGCTTAGGCACACGACCATTTTTTGAAATAACAACAGATGCATGGAAGATTGCAAAAGTAGTACAGAGAGGTTCCTCGTATCTTTCCCTCACTTCTCGCATGACAGCAACATCTTACACAGCAGAGGGGGCTGCTTAAGCAATAAGGGCAGAGGAGACCCTTGAGCCCACCCGTGGCCCCAGACCCCGCATGTCCATGCTTCCTAGAGGAGGTGCTGTGCCCACCGTGGTGCCTTGGAACTCGGGGAGCCATCGGCAGAGTTGCAGGCAGTGCTTGAGGTCCTGGCCTACCTCGCCAACATTCACTGTCACCTCCTGCAGAGGCCAAGGGAGGGAAGGGGAGGCCAGCACTGAGTGCCAGCCCCAGGCACCCAACCCCTGGGGCACTGCTGCAGCAGGTGGAGGCTTTGGG
>PVKA01001410.1:0-147720 GCA_004027165.1 Ctenomys sociabilis | reverse complement strand
TTTTTTTTTGAGACAGGGTCTCGCTATGCAGTTCAGGCTGGCTTTAAGCTCACTTTGTAGCTCAGGCTGGTCTCGAACTCACAACAATCCTCCTGCCTCAGCCTCCCGAGTGCTGGGATTACAGGCATGCGCCACCACGCCCGGCTACCACTTTTATTTTTTCATTGATTCCTTCTGTGAATGTGTACATGTGTATTCATGCACATGTGTGTATACATGCATGTGTGTGTACACTTATGTACATTTCCCCCATCTTCACAGGAAGGTATCATGTTCCACTCATTCTCTACCCGCCTATCCTACTTCACCTCGAAGCTACCTTGAGTCATGATAGGGAGTTGTCTTCTGGGGCCCTGGGGCCCATGAGACAGGTGCAGGGAGTCTCCCTAGGAGCCTGATGCTTTGTCTTGTTTGGGTACAGTATCAGTCCCTTTTGTAGATGAGGTCACCATGGTTCACAGAGAAAGGAGGTGTGTCTGGGGTCTCTTGTGCATGGATGGCAGGAGACATTGGCTCTGTGGCACATAGCATTGCTGCTCCAAACCAGTGACTGCACCAAGCTGAGAGTCCAGGAAAGGTCAGAGCCCAAGGCAAGGAAGCACAGTTCATGGTTAGGGCCTGTAGCATGGCGCCTCATCTGACATGGGCCAGAGCCTGAGGAGGTCTGGAAGGGAGGGAAGAAACTAAGTGGACAGACCTGGGTGACCACGGCCCAGCACTGAGGAGGGTGACTGGCCAGCAAAGAGCTTTAGTGCCCAGGCTGGCTCATGAATTGCCCAAGGCCTCCCTCTAGCTGGAAGAGAGACAGCTCTGCAATGTCTTGTTTGATTCATGATAGGATTAGTCCTTTGGGTATCACCTGTACCTCAACTGTGACTCTGGGGACCAGCACTCCTCTGCATTGTCAGAAAAAAAAAAAAAGGATAACCTTCTCACATTAAAACCACAGGAATGAAGGGCTGGGAAGATAGCTTGGCATCATAAGTGCCTGCCTGGAAAGCTGAAAGTTCAATCCCCAGCATGCCATGTTGGCCCTGGAACCGGGCATGGTGGTGCATGCCTATAATTCCAGCACAGGAGGCTGACACAGGATAATCACTGTGTCCAAACTGTGTAGCAAGACCATGTATAAAATTAAAAATAAATTGAAAATTAAAAAAAAAAAAACCCACAGGAATGAAATCTGTGGACAGAGGGCACACATGTGAGACACATGACCAAAGGTGCCTACAGTCAGTGTCAGCCAGTTGGCTGGGTCAGGGCCTGGGATGGTAGCTACTGCTGGCCCTGCTGCCTGGGTTCATGAAATTTTGCATGCACCTTCAATAGAAAGAGACACATAGGGCCTACTTGAGTGGGAAGTCAAACCCCAGAACTAACATCAGCTTGAGTGCAGCCTCGGGCTTGGCTGTCTGCCTCAGGCTATCCAGATGGAGAGGACACCATCCAGAGCCAGGAGATATCCCTCTGAGGAGTCTTGGGTCTGTGATGCTCATGCCTGCCCATGTTGGGCTGTGGTGTGGAGGGCACAGTGAGGACAGACTCACTGGAGCACCATACCATGCTCCAAGGAAGGGCAGGTCTCGGATGAAATCAGTACCAGAGCCACTACGCTGGTGTTTATGGTGTGGCTGGGTCTGGGCCCACAGAGGGTTCTAGAATCCAGTGCCTAGTGCTGTGATATTGAATAGCAGCTGGGTTGGCAAGCACCTGTTACTCCCCCATGTGCCAGAAAGCAGTGCCTGAGAAGTATTTCTTCTTTAGTGAGTGCCAGTCCACTGTAAATATTGGTGCACCAGTTGCGTCACTTGGTGAATATTCATTCCAGATACCTTCCACCCCTCCCTGGCCAAGGCTGCTATTTTGAGAGGGTAGGAGCCCCCAGTACCATGTGTACTTCACCTTTTCACTGTTTCTGAAAAGTTCTTAATTGGGGAAATATTTTAATATTTTTCGAGTTGAAGTCTTCCTATATTGCCTAAGCTGGCCTTGAACTTCAGGGCTCTCAAGTAATCCTCCTGCCTCAGCATCCTAAGTAGCTAAAACTACAGGCATGTGCCCAGATGCATGAGTGCAAGATATTTTTCCATACTAGGGATTAAACTCAAGGCCTTCATACTGAGTTTATCTGCATCTTTTTCATTTTTTTAAATTTTGAGATGGGGTCTCACTAAGTTGCCCACAATGGGCTTGAACTTGCCATCTTTCTGTCTCAGTCATCCTGAGTGGCCTATGTTGAAATGATGTAAATAAACTTCAAATGTTTTAGGTGAAAGGAACCATTGATAGGCCTGTTAGCTCAGTTGGTGAGATCATAGTATTAAATAAAAGGGACATAGGTCAAAACCACTGAAGAAACATTCAGCTCTCTCTGTCTTTTCTTTAGGTCGAGTCCCAGAAACCAGAAGCCTGAATCTAGAGAAGGCAGGAGTGAATACCAACCCCAGGAATCAAAAGATTCTCGTCAACTCCCAAGAAGCCACCTCTGTCCCCCACATCTATGCTATTGGAGATGTTGCTGAGGTATAGCTGGTACCTGCCTGGCCAGCCCTGGTGCCCAGGACTGCTCACCCCCACCCACCACTCACTGCCCCAACTAGGCCTGGTGGAGCACATGCCCTGTAGAAAGAGATTCTTCTTTCTTCAAACACAGAAGCACTGAGCTGGACCCCAAGGGCTGATAGGGTGCAGTCTGGGAAGGACTGGGTGACACACTGTTCTTTCCTCTCCTTTTTCTAAAGGGTTGGTGTGGAACAGCTTTAAAAATGGTTGTAAGTGCCAGGTATGGTACATACACCTGTAAACCCAGCATGTGGGAGGCAGAGGTGGGAGGATCACCAGGATTTCTTGGCTAGCCTGGGCTACATAATGAATTCAAGGACAGCCTTTCAAGGACAGCCTGACTGCCTAGGAAGACCTGATCTAAAAAAAAAAAAAAAAAAAAGGCTATAACCACAATTAGCTGAATCTTATAGATGCCATTTCTGAGCCAGCCTTGGCATCATCCTGTCCCGCAAGGGAGAAAAAACAATCCCCAGCCTGTGCTATCCTCCTCACCTCAGTTTACCCTCTGAGTTGCAGGCAGGTTCAGCCCCATACTGATGAAGCTGAGCGTTGGATGGAGCATCTGCTACCTGAGCTTCTGTGGAACGGGGACCAATTTCCATGTTTCCTGGATAGGGAAGTGGCCCAAAGGCTCTGCAGCCTTCCCCCTCCATCCATATAGGTGGCTGCAGATATTTCCCTGTTCTTCCTCCCCTGGACAGTGGGAGCCAGAGCACCCCCAAGTGAGGCCCTAGTGGCTGCTCCCACATGTCCTCTGCTTGAAAGGCATTGAGGTTTCATCTCTGCCCTTCACAGGCTCCCAGCAAGAGACCTGAGTAAGTTGTCCCCACAACATCAGGAATAAGTTGACTGTCCTGCATATTTCTAGCATATCCTAGGGAAGGTGACTCAGGAGGCCGAGGGTCAAACAAGCCCAAAGGTGCCCTCCATGATCTCAGGCTCTATTATCTCTGTAGTGAGATCTACCCATGTCACCTGTGTGTGTGTCCTAGGGCTAATATGGCAAATAACAAACTTAGAATAATAGAAACTTACTCCTTTACCTTATGAGAAGCAAAAAATTGGAACTCAAGACCCCATTTCCTCCATGCCCTGTATAGAAGCCTTCTTCCTGGCTCTTCTGCTTTTTGTTTATTTATTTTAGGTTTTTTTGAGGCACGGTCTCACTTTGTAGTGCAGGCTGGCCCAGGCTAGTCTGAAACTCCTGGTGGTCTTCCTGCCTCAGCTTCTTGAGTGGTAAAATTACAGGTGTGCCCTGCCACACGTGGCTTCCTTCAGCTTTGGTGGCACCAGACATTCCTCAGATCCTAGCTATATCACGTGTCTCTGTCCTGTTATGACATGACTGTCTCCCTGTGTGTCTTTGTGCCCTTATTTGTCTCTTAACACTTTGTCTTTCATCACCCTAATCCACTACAATCTTAATTATATCTGCAAAAACCACATTTTCAGTAAGGTGCCTTTCTGAGATTCCAAGTGGACATGACTTTTAGGAGGACCCATTCCATTGTGGTAATGTCCATTCACCTAGCAGGTAGTACTTAAGCGCCTATTGGGGACCAGCACTTTCTAAGGACTAAGAAAACTTCAGGAACAAATCCTTACCCACATGGAGGTGCCTCTTGACAAGGGTCACAGAGGACAATGAGTCCCTGAACTGTTTCAGGTGTCAGGAGATGCAGAAACCTCATCAAAGACAGTTGTGTTTCAAGAGAGTATAGGTGCTGTGCTGCCCTGATTCACTTGGTTTGCTCTAGAACCCATTTTGAGAAATTCCAGGAAGAGCCTAGGGTGAGTGGAAACCAGTCTCTAAGTAGAAACCAGCAGGTGGCTGAATGGTCACAAGCAACTTATACAACCTAGGCTGAGGGACTGTTCTGCCCTTGGGCCTTCTGTCTGGCTCTGGAGGATCATACCAGGCTAGGGAAAAGCTTAGCCACAAATGGAGATAGGCCAGGGCAGAGGGTTGTGTAGGGCTAGGCCTTCCCTTTGCTTCCCTGGGGCCAAACAACCTGTGTGGCATGAGTCAGTCCCACAGATAGCAGGCCCCACAAGGATTCCTCTTACTGGGCAGCACAACCCCTATGTACCAGAAGGACCACCCACCAGCTGTGGCCAGTGTGCACATGTGAGGCATTAGCCACCATGCAGGTGCCATTAGGACCCCTTCCCAGGCTGAGGAAGGAAGGGCTCAGGACTCAGGCACCCAGATTCCACCTTCCTTGTAGCAGTTCCAAGATGCTCCACACAGGGAGGACTATGGGAACAGAACCTGGACCCCATCCTACTGGGTTGTGTCTGACTCTTCCCTACCCCCGGGGATGGCTTCAGACCTTGACTGTCCTATGCCACCAGCCGATTTAGCTGGGCAAGTGCAGCTGGTGACCTCTGCCTGTGATCAGTTTGGACATGGTAGCCCCTGACTATAGTCATCTGTTGCATCTGTGAATGCAGTGCCTTAAAACAGAACTTGTGTCTTTACCAGCAGAGCACCATGTACATCTCTGTGCACCTAGGAAGCCTCCCTTATACCCATCAGATGAAGTTCCCTCAGCTGCACAAACGTCCTGCAGCCTTCAAGCTCCAAGGCCCCCAACAGCCTGGTAGAAATGGCAGTATTTAAGACTGTTGCCAGAAATATTTGGCATAAAAAGGCATTCTTTATTTAAAAAAAAGAAAGGAAGAAATCCATGCGTTTAGAAATGTCATCCTGAGCAGTGCAGAGTTAACATACATTGCCAGGCTACAGCCTGGGAAGAACAGGGAGAGGGTGGGGGTCATGGGCCATTGTTTAATGAGATATTGTGTGCAATGTACATGATGGTTTCCGCAGTTAGGCTTGGTGGAATGTACAGACTGCTTCCCCAAATTATCTCTGCAGATCTCTGTTCATTTTTGGAATGCCAAACAACATCTGCATTTCCTGTTGCAGAGGTGATTGGCAGCTGGTCCCAGGACGATGTGTGCAGGAACATTTGAGGCAGAATGCATGCTGGGATGGAAGGCTCTCCACTGATTGACACTGTGATTTGGAATTTGTCATGGGCTATGATATCCACTTCAGGCTGTGTCAGGAGAACATGAAATGCTTTGGCCCATTTTAACCAGAATCCCAGTGGATAGGAATGGTGGGGAGGATCCCTTCTGAGCTTTGTAGAGAGACAGCCCTCTTGAATTCAACATAAGAAAGGGGTTGAGAGAGGAGCCTTGATTGACTGAGGGTGCCAAGGCTGGAGTCATTGGAAGCTCATTTTGTCTTTCAGAAAAGGGAGTCAGAACTACAGGTATCTCCTCAGAGCAGGGTTGGGGGAGGCCAGCCCTGAGGGCCCTCTCACCTTGGAAAAATTGCCTTTGAGTGGGAAAGGCTTTCTGCCAGTCGCAGCTCCGCTCCGCATAGTGTTCGAGTTTTCAGTAAGGCATTTCCTATTAGGAAGGTGATAAGTGGTAGTGAGAAGTTGCCCTGGCTCCTTCAGACATGTGCTAAGGTAACCCCTACTTCCTTCTATCAGGGGCGACCTGAGCTGACACCCACGGCCATCATGGCAGGAAGGCTTCTGGCCCAGCGGCTCTTCAGGCAGTCCTCAGACCTGATGGACTATAACAACGTGAGTTCTCTTGAAGAACTTCCTCTCCCTCCTAGAAAAGGCTGAGGATGGTTGTCTTTGCAGGGAGGGTGTATGCATATATGTTACATGTGGATGGTGTGTATATGCATGTATGTGTATAAGCAGATATGTATGGTTTGGTTCTCAGAGTCTAGCCCAGGAACAGCATGACTGGGCCCCAGTGTCCTACAAAGAGACTTTTCTAATTTGAGGGGCCTGTGAGGCATATTTTGATTCTGGGCCTGCTTCTAGGTTCCCACGACTGTGTTCACTCCTCTGGAGTATGGCTGTGTGGGGCTGTCAGAAGAGGAAGCTCACAGTCGCCACGGACAGGAGAATATTGAGGTAGGGTCAGAAGATCATGGTGCCTTTCTGGCCTACAGATGGCTTACCCCTGGTTGGAGGTCCTATGAGCAAGGCTATCTATTCCCGCTTCCATATGGCACAGCCTGGCAGGGCGGCATATGGGGCCCAGGGACAGTGGTGTTGGTGCAGTGGGACCCTTCCCATTGAGCCCATGCAACACAGAATAGCCCCTACATTTTCCAGAAACAAGAGAGGCAGAGGTCTCTGGCAGTTTTGTGTGTGGCTGAGCCTTGGCTTTGGCCTCAGTTGCTGCCTGTTTGCTGCCCCTGTCATGACTGAAGAAGATCCCTGACCACCTCATTCTGTGACCCCACAGTTCAGCAGCTCTAGACCCACCACCTCCAGCGATGCTATGGACATGCCCGGTGCCAGCAGGGTCTCCACCATAGTTCTGTCCTTTCCCTGCCAGAATTTTAAGGCATGCAAATACCAGCACATTCCCTTTGCATAGTACTTATTTCAGAAGGCCCTCCCCACCCCCACAGGGGCATGTGTCTCTCTCAACCTATAATTCCTTCTCTTGGTGTCCTCTGAATTTTGCCTAGCATCCACCACTGCACCTCCACCCCAGCACCCACTGGCTTATCCTCTTCTACTGGAAACTCTGTCTTTCTGGAACACCCCTGGGGGCTCTAGCAGGTACAGCACACCCTGCCCTAATCTGAGCTCCAGTCTTCTTCCCAAATTCTTCCAGTCCTTGTAGGCATAGATGGCATTTACCTCAGGGAAGGGGGTATTTATTGGGCAAGGTTGCTCTTTGGTGTTTGGCCCCAGGCAAGTAGGCTGTTGCCCTCGGGTGATGACAGACTGTATTTAAGTGGCCTGAAGGAAAGCCAAGAGGCTTTAAAACCTGCCATGCTATAGACACTGGTTTTGGTGTGGTTTTGTCTTCCTGGTGGTGGGGGAAACCAGACTCCATGTAGCTAGGGCAGGGGCGCCTGTGCCCTTTGGGAATGTGTCATAAGGCTCCAGGGCCTGCCCCTTCTGCTGTACCTCAGGCCCTTCCATCACTGGGACAGGCCTGACAAGCTAGCCTTCTTTGTAGCACTTTATTTGCTATTTTTGTTTGATTCATCATAAGTACCATGGGACATATGTTCATGGCATTTATAATGTTTTATGTTTCACATTGTTGAATGGCCAAATACCCTTTGTTTGTTTTCTTTTCAGATCTGTCTTGCTTAGAACAATATTCTCTGAGGCTCTATTAATTAATAATGGCTGTACAGCACATGTGAGGGCCCTGCTCATTTTTTAACCCAGCCATGGCCCCAAATGCTCTGTCAAGCTCTCCATTGGTGCTGAAAACCCTTGTCCAACAGCTCCAGTGTGGCCAGGGCCTGCCCTGCCCCTTGATCACCCTGCGCCAGCCCCCACATCCTCCTCTTCCTCCTCCTCCCTGAAGGTAGGGACTAGCTAATGCTGAGGTGCCCAAGGGAGGCTAGATAGCTACCCCCAGCCCATTCTTGCCCACATGGGTGGGCTGGACCTCCCTGACACAGGTCACAGCCTGTGATCACCCTGTCCAGCCTGTGTGTACCTCATATGTGCCCTCAGGGGCTGCTCCTTTGCCTTGACCCAAGCCACAGGCCCTGTGACACATCATGGCATTAGCATTTGGGCAACCTGGTACCCACTCTCTTGCTGTAGTTCAAAGCAGGAGAAGGATTATCCTGAAGATTTTGTAGCTCAAGATAGTGGCTGCCAGTCCATGTGAAAGGAGGACAGTCTGCAGTGGCTGAGCTGTGTCCTGACCCAAGACAACATGTTCTGGCCAAGTGGGTGGTTCTATGTCCCTGAGAAGGCCTTGTTTCTCTATTATTGCCCTTAGGGCTATAAAATGCTGACAGAGCTGTTTTTTACTGTAGTCACCATTCTAAGAATTGGTGTTTTGTCAACCAGGTTTATCACGCGTATTATAAGCCTCTAGAGTTCACAGTGGCTGAACGTGATGCATCCCAGTGTTACATAAAGGTGAGTATCCCTGGGGGCCCAGGGTTGGGTATGCCAGGGTGAGAGGAAAGAAGAAAAGAGACAGCAGCAGGGTGGGGAACTCTGTGCTGTCCCAGTGCAGAGCATCATGAACATCCAAGGGCCATTCATTCCCATAGGCCAAGGCCACAGAGGTGGGTCACAGCTAGGTCCCCTTTGGCTGGGCTCTGACTGAGACTCTGTGGCTTTCAGATGGTGTGCCTGAAGAAACCCCCACAGCTGGTACTGGGCCTGCATTTCCTCGGTCCCAACGCTGGTGAAGTTATTCAAGGATTTGCTCTGGGGATCAAGTAAGTCTGCAGGAATGTGGGCCGCTCTGTAGTGTTCAGCTGGTGTCCCACCAAGGGATGGCAGCATGACAGCAAATGTCCACTGTAGCCTCATGCATGTTTGCTGCAGATATTCATCAGGCTCTCCTCAGTGTGGCAGGCTCTACTTAAAAGAGGAAGCTTTCTGTTCCAGCCCCATGGGCTCAAACCAGAGCCATGCAGCCTGTTCTGTGGCTGCCTTCTATGAGTTTACTGTGGCCCAGGATCACTATTTGGGTCTCTTCTGCATGGTCAGAACAGGCTTGGGTACTCACTCCCAGCACTGTCATGAACAAGATCTCAGTCTCAAATGTATAAGGAGAGAACCACTCAGAGCTGCTGAGCATTTTCTGGAGCTTGTGCTGTTGCCTGGGTCTTGGCTAAGCCTGTGTGGGTTTTGTCTGTTTGTGGTGCTGAGAATGGGTTCCAAGGCCTCCTGTATGCTAGGTCAGTGCTGTATTGCTGAGCCACACCCCAGTCCTTCAGGCTGTGTTTTAGGAATCCTAAGGCCTATGGGGGCCGTGAGATGGCTCTGGGTAGGGGAGGTTTTCTGGGGAGTCAGGGGTTGCGAGGTCATGTGTGGCATTTCACAAAGACTGTGCCTAGCACTTCAGAGGCAGAAGGACCATACTGTGAACAAAACAGAGAGGATGTAGGAAGGGGCTGACCCATGGAGGGGGGCATAGAGACTGCTGGGGCCCCTAGTGGGCCATGTGAGTATGGTCAAGAGTCTTCTTGGGAGTAGAGAGTCTGGGGACAGCAAAGGGAAGGGAGAGGAACAGGACAGAGGAGCAGTAACTGTATGATGAGGGGTACTGCAGACAAGATGGAGGGACTAGGTTAGTTCCTCTGGAAACCCAATCTTCCCCACTGGGTAGGAGGCCACATGTATTATGGCACAGCAAGCCTTGGGCCCACAAAGCCCTGCACACATGTGCTGGGACAATGGCTGGCTTATAGGGATCAGGTTCTTCCAGGAGATAGGCCTCAGAGGTTAATGGAGAGAGCTGGGTCCAAGGTGGGTTTGTGTCCTGAACATGCATCTATGGTCCCTAAGCTGCAGAGCAGCTTGTGACAGGGCTGTCATTTGGAAGTTCAGTCCAGAGTGACCATTAGGTGGAACCCTATAAGCCCACTATAGTTTCTGCCCCAGGTTCTGCTGGAGCCTGTGGGGATGGGACCTGCTATTGGCACAGATAGAGAGACTGTGGGTGACCCTGGGAGCCTTGCCCAGGGGACCTGTGTAAGTGATGGTAGGCTGCCCATCCACAACACCAGCTGCTGACATCAGGAAGACTTCTGGCGCTAGCAGGGTTCAGGGACAACCCTGAATCTCTCCCACAGAACCATAGCCATCTATGTGTACTGGCATGCAGATGCTATTGAACAGATCAATATTTAGTTTTTGGAATAATTTCTAGAGAATCCTTTAAATTATGACAACCTCTTTTTATAATATAATTGCAAAGAGTTGATTTCCTTAATATTCCAAAGCTATTATAAATTAATAATAATAATTATGGAGTGAATAACCTTAAAAAAATACTGAATATTTATGGGTAATGCACAGGAAATAAAAACAAACTAGAAATAGAGCATAGCCACCCACAGAGCCAGAGACTCCCTGCCTCCTGCAGCAGGTGCTGTGTGCACAGTGTCAGAGCTCCAAGCAAGCAAGGTGTGAGCAGAAGAGCTGGGCAGGACAGGGCAGAGACAAATGAGTGCAAGGTGCAGTAGTGAGAAATGGGCTCTGGCTCACTGGGTAGGTGAGGGGGCAGTCTTTGAGGAAGGACCAATGGGACTGTGTCTGGTAGGTTTAGAGTGGCAGGAGGCCAGGCCAAAGCAAGCATGGAAGGTAGAATGCAAGGTGGGTCTCTGTAGGCTCTGGGCACCTGCAGAGGAAGAGGTGGACAGGTATAACATAAGCTGGAATAAAAGGCATGGGGACAGCGAGGAGCCCATGTGCCTTCTCAGGGCTCCCGGTGTTGTGCAGACTCCTTGCCTATCTCTCCAACCCCTTACATGCAGGTGTGGAGCCTCCTATGCACAGGTGATGCGCACAGTAGGAATCCACCCCACCTGCTCTGAGGAGATAGTCAAGCTGCGTATCTCCAAGAGCTCAGGTCTGGACCCCACAGTGACCAGCTGCTGAGGTTAAGCTGCCATCCCTGCAAGGCTAAGAGTACACAGTATGCCTTGCCTGCTGCCAGTCTTCATGGAGACCCAGATTCAGGTACACAGGTTTGGGGTAGAGCATGTGGCTGGCTGGGGTTGGGGGAGTTACTGTGAAGGTCTTCTTCCGGGTGCTCAGTGAGGCTGCACCTACCTTCAGCAATGAGCTTTGTCCTCAGGCCCAGAAGCTGGGCAAGGAGGGGAGGCCACCAAGGGTGTGGCCCTCTAAAGGGCTCCCAAGATCCCTGCCTGCCCATCGCTGCTCCCTACGTGCAAGAGGTATCAAGGTTGGCTCACCCCCACAGCCTTCTCTGGGCAGTCTCCCTGGAGCCTGTAGGTCAAAAATTGGCCCTCCCCATGCTGCCCTTGCAGAGTGCCAGTGCTGACTTATTTCTTTCTTGCCCAGAAGGTGGAGACGCTGCTTTGTGCATGGCCCGTTGCCACCCCACACGTCTTCTGTTACAGCTTTGTAAAGCCACAGGCAGAGCAGGTGGCTGGAAATCTCCACTGCGTTCATTGCAGTCCTCTTCTGAGGAAGAAGAAATTAGCAAGTGGCTCCCTGGCATCTGCCAAAGGCATGCACATAGCCAGAGCCCAGTCCCCTCTGAGTTAGACACTGCCTCCTCAGGCCTGCACAGTGTAGCCTACTCTCAAATGTTCCTCGTAACTGTCAACCTCTTCTGGGATTGGGGTCCTTTGAGGTACCTCTTCTTGAAGTGGCAGTTGTGGACAGAGCAGAAGCTTTCCTCATGAGGCCCAAGAAGTGACTGCTGGTAGCAGATCTGGGCTGGGTCCCCACCTACGCATTCTGGCATTTGGCTCCACCAGGGCCTTCAGATCTGTTGCTGCCTTTGATACAGGCAAAAAAAAAAAGGAATCCTGAGGAAACTCCTATCAGAATACTTTAATATAGAGCTGTTTTGTTAAGCTGCTATCATTTTTTTATTGTTTAAACATATTTTTTGAGCACTGTATTGCTCACTGTGATTACATTGCTCATTGGGGCAAGGTAGGATCACTGTCTTCAGCTCTAATCCATCCCTTCAGGATCCCCCGTGTGGTTGTGGGAGATGTGGCCAGACAATGTGAGGGGGGCCCTGTGCTGACCCTGTGCATCACTGCTAGGACTGGAAGGCCAAGTCTGGTGAGCCTCAGCTTCTTGGAGAGACTAGAAGATGTCAAATGGAGCGGCGTAATTGCACTGATGTCCTGTGTGCCTTGCAGGGATGGCTCCAGGGGCAATGAGCCCCATGCCTGCACCCTCTCCCCTCTTTTGCTTGGACCAGGTCCCCTGGTCCCCAGTGCCAGATGATGATGGCCTGGTTAGAAACCCACCCAGTGGGCTGTCCATGTCTGAACTCCCTGGCATTTCTGGAATGCAAAATAAAGAGGGTGTTTTCCTAATGTGTGTTCTGCCCATGGTGTTTCCAGCAAGCCTCTAAGATTGTCCAGGCAAGGCAGGGCCTGGCTAGCCTGCAAGCTCTCTTGTAGAATGGGAGCAGCTACTAAGACCTGCTGATGGGTGGGAGGGGCAGGTCCTGTCCCTTTACCCGAGGTAGGATGGACTGGCCCCGCACCCCCTTCCCATACAGCTGCCTGGCCTCAGGCCAGAAGACCCTGCTTGGGCCCCAGGAGCCTGTGCACAAATCACTGCTGAGATCCCTGCACTTTGAAGCAAGAAGGGTGGCCCAGCTCCCAGCAGCCGCAGGCAGGGAGGGGTGGTGGAGGATAGGAGCTGGCAGGAGCATTTGAAGCTTTCTGTCCCCAAACGTCAGTCACCTCACTCTGTTTCCATTGTCATCCTTCAAGTCAGCTCCTTGGCTGCACTGTAGCTAATCCTGCATATTGAAGCTTGATGGGCTGAGGGAGAGCCTGTCAGTCACTGTGCAGAGACAGCACTGACAACAGCAGGTAGGGCCTGGCATTGTGCTGAGGCTTTTGCTGTGGCTAATCCCGTGTCTTCCTTAAGAAAACATCACTTAGTCTGCCGGCCCGGGCGCCCTGGATGGGACCCTGCTTGTCAGTGAACAAAGGAATGTGTTTGCACCCTAATGAGCCTATGGGAGCCTGGCTTGAGGTGTGAAGCGTGTGCAGGAGCTCTCAGACACCCAATTAAGATGCCAAGTGCTGGGCTGGGCCCAGCCCTCCTGACAAGTGCAGAGCCAGATCAGCCGTGTCCCATTTAACGCACGGCTGGTGGCACACCCCAGTCAGCCAGGGATCCTGTGGGGAGGGTTTGCCTCCAGCCTGACCGTTTTGTCTGCCTTAGAGGCAGAAGAGTCACTTAACACCTGCTGCCTGGGGCCAGCAGGGGCCCTCTGGGGTCCAGCCCTGTAGCGATCCCATAGATGCCTCAGTCCTGGGAACAGTCCCTACCTTGGGGAAAACAAGGAACTGGAAATGGCCTTGGTGCTCTTTGTGGTGATAGAAATGACACAGCCTGTGTAGGGGCCTCACTGCATGTCAGGCAGCCCTCTGGGATGAGCCCCCACCCCACCACTAGCACCCAGAATGCCACCCACCCTCCATGTGCCACTTCCCCTAGAACAGATCTTACACTAGTGCACCTGTTCCCTGTAACCTGTGCTCTCTTTGTGTTGTTTGCCCTATGCCACATCCAGGAGGGGCCCAAATAGCCACAGAAGGGGCCCAAACATCCACAGCCCACTTCCTAGACAGCCTCAGGTCCCAGGAGAGGTATGGAAGGGTACCAACTGGTGGTCAACTTGTAACACCCAGCTGAACTGAACCAGAATGGTGGTGGGTATGGGAGGCCCACCTGAGGGTGGTTGCCAACAACAGATGAAAAGAACTGAAGAAGAAGAGGTGCTATTAGGGAGCAGTTGGTTCTCCTGGAGGAATTCGTCATGCTGGTTTTCCTAATGAACTTAGCTGTTCTTATCATTGAAGGTGCTCTGGACCTTGTCACAGAATGACTACAGTTTACTTGGGGGATCTTGTCCTTACTTTGAGCATTGCTTCCTGGCTCTGGAGGTGAAGATGGTGCACTGCTCAGTCTCCTGGAGAAGATTGTCATTGGCTTTCCTGATAGGAGCTAGGCTGTTCTCATCATCAAAGGAGCTTAGGACCTCACTGTCACTGAGGAGGGCCGTGGTACTTTTCTGGAGCTCTGGTTCTTTGAATGTTGCTTCCTGGCTCCAAAGAGATCCCACAGCCTGCTACCACAGATGTGTCATCCTGTTGGCACAGACTTTCTAGCTTCCACCACTGTCCTTTAGGCCTTCCCAGCGCACATCCATGAAACAGGCCAGCATGAGGCATTGTTGTGGGATCTTAGCCTTCAGTTGAACTTGTGGAGGCATTGTTATGGGCTCTAGGTCACCGTCTGTATGCATGCAAAACATCACCTTGGGGTCCAGGCCCTTAGTGGTATTCTTTGGTCTTTAGTATATGGATACATTTCCTTCACTCTTTTTGTATATGATTTTTCAGGTGACTATTATAAAATACTCTTATACTTCAGTGTCCTGTATTGTGTTTCCCCTTGTAAGTATCTGACTACATTGCAGGTCCACCACAAAGAGCCTTGGGACTGCCATCACCTGGGCTACCTTTGGGGTTGGGTGATAGAACAGCACACATTGGTTTGGCTATGGGGTCCTTTGCCCAAGAACAAGTAGGGGACCCCCAAAGGCACCATTGCAATGGTTGGACATGAGCACAAAGCCTTCAGGCAGCTGTGGAACCAGGGCAAGAATGAGATGACCCCAACAGCCCAGTATGTACAGGCCAGCAGGAGCCTTCTGCTCACTCTGGCTCTGATGCCCTGAGATCATAGCAGGGACAGAATCAGGAGTAGGGTGGGTGTGCAGTGTGGGTGATGGCATCTTCCCAGGTGTCTCTCACTGCATGGCCAAACCCCTCTCTGAACCTACCCCTGTCCTGTCCCCTCCTCCCAGATCTACTAAGGAGAAGCCAAAGAGCCAGGTGTTCCACTGGTCCCAGGGCCGCCTCCTTGCTGCCTATGCATGTTTTTTTCCTTTGCATGTTTTTATGGTGCAATGAAAATATGATTTTAATTCCTCAGATTGTTCCATGTAACCTACAATTATCCCTGGCGGTGTCTTACACACTTCTTGTGGCTTTGGATTGCGCAAAGACGTGGGAGGGAGAAGAGCTGGCTAGGGGTGGAGGGTTGTGCTCTAGGCCAAGCTGCCCCCTCTGCCTTACCCTCACCTAGGAAGTAGGGCAGGGTTACCCATCACCTCTGCCACTACCACCATGCCATGCCTTCTCCCTCCTCCAGACCCCCTTCCTAATATATGCAGAGGAGGATGACAAGCAGTTGTGAGGGTGGGCCTGTAATGCAGCAGTGGAGGGCAGACCCAGCAGGACTCTGAAGAAGGAAGTAGCAAGCTCACAATGACAGCTAGGAGGCTCAGACTGCATCCCCACCACTCTGAGCATCCTATAACCGTGTTTTCCTGCATCTTTGCTCAGAGGGCAGCAGAAGGCATGGTCCTGGTCATTCTTTCCTGGTTGTGGAAAGGGTATTGATGCTTCCATCAGGGGCCTTTGCATGAGAGGCTGAGATGGCAAGAGGAGGTCTTGTTCAGGAGTCTGTGGAATCACAAGAGACCTGGGACTACAAGGCCACTTTGCTAAACCCTCTTGACCCATTCAGATTCTAAGTGCCCCCCCCATTAGGACTCTGGCCATGTAAGAGATGTGTTTGTGTCTGTCCTGGGCTAGCGCATGGGCTCTTAGCCCTGTCATTCTTGATTCTGCTTCGGGAACATGATGGGGACACTGAGGGCTAGTCACTGTCAGACATGTGGAGGAGGTTAGTCTTCTACCCAGAAAGCAGGAAGCAGCAGTGGCTGCTACCTGAGTCAAACAGGTGGGCACTGGACACCAAGGGGGTGGCCCATGTAGCCCTGCAGGCATTGAGATCCGAGCACCAAGACCCTCCAGAGCCAAAGCGTGGTGCTCTACAGGCTCAGCTCCATTCAGAAGCATCCAGCCTCAGATAGAAAACTAGGGCTGGCTCCTGGGGGGCATCCTGACCCCTGGCCTCAGAAGAAAATGGTCTCTTCTGGTACCAGACTTATAGCCTGGGCCTCCTGCCAGACACAAGAATACAACCTGGGGTGGAGATTCTAGCCTCCTTTCCAGACCAGATATCCTACCACCAGGGACTGTTCAAATAAGGGGAGCTCTATAGAGGACCACCTGTAAGCCTGGACCCTGCCAATCCTTAGCCCCACACTGCCAGGGACCCCATTGCCTATCCACCTACAACCTTGGCCCTTAATTTCATTTTCTGCTTTCATGCTGACAGGTCCCTTTCACGGACCTCCAGGCAGCAGCCTGTGCCACCCTGGTGAGCTCCCAGCACAGGAGACCCCTACCTGCAGAGCTGAGGCTGAAAAGGGGCCTCTGACACATTTGAGCTCTCCTTTCTGCCTCTCTAATTTCTCTTCAAATGGTTCCTTCTGGTGTCAGCAGAAGTCCAGAACCGGACAAACCTTCAATGGTGGCATTGTATGCCCTGGTCATATTTCTTCCTTCCTCTGCCACATGGACTCTCCGACTGTTGAATGGCCTGGGTGCTGCCCTACACCCTTCCTGTGCCAGGCAGGGGCATAGATAAGTAAACAAATAGGGCTATATGCTGGCACCTTGGATGTGCCTCACAAGCAGAAGGCAGTTGGGAAGGCCATGGGCACAGGCTCTTCTGCTGGGCTTCTAGGTTGAGTGGAGACTCCCACAGTGTTCTGCATATACTGGCTCTATCATGCCAATAGCCAGGCTGGCACTCCAGCTCCCACAGGCCCAGGCCATGGGGGCCCAGTGCCTTATTTCCCCTATCAGATGCACCAGGGAAAGAACTGCAGGCAGCAGGCTGACAGGGATGTAGCCAGCTACCACCCAGAATGTTCAGCATGGACAGTAACCAGATAGAAAATTCTTCAACAGCACTCTGTTAATCAGAGGGGGAAAGAAACATCACAATGATGATGTTCTAGGGGGTCAGAGGGCTAGAGGCCTGAGATCTCAACTCTCATAACTGGGCATTCCTTGAGCCCTACTTGTAGTAGCCCCTAAACATCAGAGTATAGACTCATCTCCAAGTCTTATACTCACAGCTAGGGTCATCATCTAGGTTCTAGAATCTACTATGATAGGTGAAGGTTTGCTACAGGCTGAGGGTATATAGCAAATACAAATATAGGCTTCCACAAGGCCAGAAACTCCTGAGACTGATACCACAGGTCCTCAGCGAACAAGAGCAGCTAAAGGTGCACTTTCTTCCACTCACTAGAAGCCAAGGACTTAGCATCTGCCTGTGTACAATGTCATGTCACACCCACACCCACCATGGCCTACCAGGTATGATCCACTTACTGCCTGAGCTTGCTGTTCTCTGGGTTGGGGATAGCCCTGGAGGGAAAGAGAAATGGAACTTGGGACCCATTTCACAGGTGTTGGCTCTTATCTCTGTGACATTGATGGTGGCCCACTGGGGCTGTGGCTTCTAGACTTGGGGACTTGAGCCTGGCAGCTGCAGGCCCTTGTGCTTTCCCACAGATCCATCCTGAATAGCCTCAACCTGTCAGGGCCTTGCCTCTGCTGTCCAGCCTAGCTCCCCGAGTGTTCTCGAGTTTCTGCTCCTACCACTTGAGGGTTCCAGGAGCCCTGCACATCCTGGTCCCCAGCCAAACACCTGTGGCTATGAAGGCAGTGAGGAGCCCTCTGTGTCGCCGTGGGGCCTAGGAAAGCATCTTAGACCTGAGCCTGCCTAATCCTATCCCTGAAGCGATTTATGGTACTCAGGTTACCTTAATCCCTAATCCCGAAACCCAAGCTGGGGTCCCAGCAGCCATCCAAGAGGCACAAAAGCCCTTCCCAGTAGGTCACAAGACAACTCCCTCCCAAGTGCCTTCTGTGTTTAGAGCTGTTCCTCACTACGGATATGGCAGGATGCTGAGCACCCACAGGTTACCCTGAAGAACCTCTGGGCAATCTCTGGAAGCACTAGGCCCTCAGCAGGGCCTGCTCTGCCCTCTTACCCAGAAGGAAATTCAAAGCCAGCAGCAACAGCAGAAGCAATAGGCGAGACAGATCCAGCTCACACCTGCTAAGGTCCTGGCCTCTAGGGTTTCATGGGACAATGATCAAGTCTTATATTTTCATAAATTAAACTGTTTTTCTCCTCATAAAAATCAGATCTTTTGGGCATGTAACCAATGATCAAATAACACCAAATGCTTGGGAATAAAGTGGAACCATAAACAAGACACAGTATGAACTTGCTACATAGCAGCTGGGTTCAGGAGCTAACTAAGTACAGCGCCTTGCCCTAACCACTGGCTACACTGACAAGGCTGGCACCAGGCCAGGCACAGGCACACCTGTGAGAGCACCCCAGCATGGGACAAGAACATCTCACAGGCTCCCTTGTAATCATATTAGTAAAGTATATAGGCCTCATGTGTTTCTAGCATCTTCATAGAATTTTCACATATGTAGATTTCCCTAAAGCAGATATAATTAGCTGTTAACCTACAAGGGTCAAGATATGGGACTGAGTGTCAGGGGAGAAAATGATGTCCGGATGTATTTTCTTCAGCACACCCCACCACCACACACACACTTGATGAATGAGAAGACCATCACCTGTTCACCCCAGCAACCCCCTATGGTAGGGGCCATAATCCCCACCACAGGTCTCTGCCAGGTCCCTGCCTGTGGGAGAAGGTGGGTGGGAGGCAAGACCTCCACAAGGTTTCAATGGCTCATTGTTCTGACCGTGGTGACTGGAATTGGGCCGGGTGATTATAATAATAAAGTTCTAACAATCAGCCCGTGGTTGGATTTTCACAGCTTGGGGAATATTTGATTTTCAAAGTCTTTGGGAGGGGAGGCAGTGTATCAATGGAGTATGTTGTTCACATCAGCCCATTTTTTATGAAACAGCGTCTCCCATCTCCTGCCTTAATTCTCTCAAAAGGTGTTGTACCTGTCAGCTCTCTAGTGCCCAGGCATGTCAGGGCGGGAAATTGCTCTGCAAGGCCCAGACCTGGTAGGAATGAGTCCTGTCTTCACCAGCTCAGACAAGCTTCCACTGTACCCACCCTGCCCATCCAGCATCTGCTTTGAGGACCATGGAGACACTGTGAGAGGGAGTGCTCCACTGACTTGGACTTTCTCCTGCAGCACATACCTGGTCTTGTCTGGTCTTTATGCCTTTGTCTGAGTTGTTCCCTCAGCCCAAAGCTGTGCCTTCAGCCTCCTGCCTGGCTAACTTCCATCACTGGTTAAGATCAGACACTGAGTCTTCTAGAAGCCTTCCATGATGCTTGGCAAGGTGAGACACTGTGCAGAGCTACCACAGAGTGCCAGTTCTCTGTTATCCTAAAGGGTATTATCCTATCTTGCCCAAAAAGACCATCTCTCTTCATGTTTTTGTCCCCAATATGGCTCCTGGCACATATGTAGGTGTTCAACATATGGCTGTAAAACATGATATGAAGACTTCAAAATGCCTATGGTGCTCTCTTGTGCAAGATTCAAGGACACATGCTCTGAACATGCTTTGTGTCTATGGAAACTGGGCTATGGCTTATGCATGACTTCACTTCCTTCATCTTACCTCCTGGTTCTAATGTGTATGAGATAGACAGACCAGACCTTCTATAATCATTTTGCCGGGCACCCTTTGTATCCTCACCACAAAGACAGGCACAGCTGGACTAGCACTTATAAAATAAATGTACTGAGGTGCCAGGCTTCTGTAATGACTGAATGGGTCACAAAGGGCAAACTTTTACCAGACAAAGCAACAACAATCAACTCTAGATTAAAATAGGAAAGAAAAATACTTGAAGGACTGGATCAACCAAGAGCTGTCAGTGTAGCTCAGAAGAGGGCTCTTGCCAGCAACATGTGTGGTTGAAATCTCCAGGAAAAAACTAGTGGGAATCCAGTCACTGAAACAAAAGTCTTTGGCTTAAGAGAAAAAATTACAGTCCAGTACTAAAGGATTAGCTTTAGGAACAAAGGCAAAAATGCAACTAGTCCATCCCAAATTTATAAAAAGGCATCCAAAAGTTTAAGGTGGAAGGCCCATATGCTTCAAAAGACAACACTGTTATCTACAATCTATATAAAATGACATTTTCAGTGTCCATAATACAATAAGAAATTATTAAACATGCAAAACAATGTCAAAATATGATTCATATCCATGAGACTAAGTGGTCAATAGAAACCAATCCCAAAGGACTAGCAAGATAGCTCAGTGGACTTAGGCAAGCACAGGGACCAGGAAGCAGGTGTGACTCTTAAAATCAAACAATGTAAACTTCAAGCGAAGCAGTTTAACCAAAGGTAGGGAAGGACATTTCATACTAAAAGGCCCACTCCACCAAGAAAACATAACTATTACAAATATGTTAAATAACAGAATTGCAAAGTTAAAATGAAAAATAGACAAATTGAAAATCAAAGAAGTTTTCATCTTTCTCAGGAATTGATACACAACTAAAAATGTTTAAGACTTGAAAATATCATTGGCCACCTCAACCTATATGTCATTTATAGAACACTGTGCCCAACAACTATAGAATACACAATATTTTATTTTTTCAACAGCCACTTTATTTTCTCTTATACTCTAAGGAGTACCTGTTCTATTAGAGCTTCATTAAAATTTTAATAGCAATACTTTGAAGAATAATTTATAGCTGATAAAACACACTCATATGAAGGATACAATTTGATAAATTGAGATAGATGTACCCACTCAGGAAAATACATCAAGATATAGAAACTATTCCATCCCTTTCTTTTCAGATTTTCTCAGGCCCCATTGCAGGCCTTTTCTCCTTATCCCTGTTATGGGTAAGGACTGAGCAGCCTTCTGTCTAGCGAGGAGTTTGCGCTTGTGGGCTGTCTTATATAAATGCTAGCATGCGTGTATACTCTTTGAGTTTTTTCTTTCCCTCAATTTTTGTGTATGTATATACACATAGTTTTCATTGGTGAGGGGATGAGTAGCATTCTATTGAATGAATGTACTTGTTTTGTTTGGCTGTCACCTGCACTGGACATTTGACTGGAGTTGTTTGTGGCTGTCACCCATGAAGCTGTAGTGGATATTGATATAAACTCTTTGTGTGGCCATAGCACTTCATCTCCTTTTGTGTGTGTGCAGTTCTGGAGATGAAACACAGGACCTCGTGCATGTAAGACAAGAGCTGTACTACTGAGCCAAATCCCCAGCTCATTTCCATTTTGGAAATAAGTGAGATAGGTCATTTAATGTTATAAAAAATGCCAAAGATTTTCTTCAAAGTGACTATCCCATAATGCCACAATCATTCTTCACTTGTTTAATTGTTTGCATTCATTTCTTTTTAGATAGGGTCTCATTAGGTAGCCCAGGCTGGCCTTGACCTCATCATAGTGGTTCTCCTATATCAAATCCCAAATGCTAGGATCAAAGAAAAACTCATAAAAGAAGCTGAAAACTATCTTGAACTGAATGACATTAAGAACACAACCAATGGGCTGGCAAGATGGCTCAGCAGTCTAAAGCGCCTCTCAGGGACCGCGGTTCGATCCCTAGCACCACATGCCATGCCAGCCCCTCCCCCCAGGGCGGGCTGAGCTGACCCTCCCCCCACAAAAAAAGAATCCGTGATGTGCAGCGAGACACTGTAATAAATAAGTAAATTAAAAAAAAAAAAAAGAACACAACCCCTCAGTATTTCCAGAATTCCACTAAAATAGTAGTGACAAGGATGTTTATTTATAGCTTTCTGTGCTCTTGTTAAAAGTCCAGTAATGGCGTGCACCTGTAGCTCGGTTTTCAGGATGCTAAGGCAAGACAATCACGTGAAGACAGGAGTCTGAGTTCAGCCCGAGCTACATAGCTATGCCACTGGCTCAGACACAAACAAAACCAGGAAATTCTTCCACTGAAAAGAAAGGTTTATTCTGCATGACCCCTGCAACTTCCCTACCAAACAAATAAAAAAAAAAAACAAAAAACAAATTAAGAACAGTATAAATAGAAGGATGGAATTAGTAAGTATAAGAGTGGCTCTATATATATAGGAGAAAGCAAATAATGAAGAAAATCAATAAAATGAAAGATTTGTTATTCAAAAAGAAAATTACTAATGTGACATATAAAAAGGAAACACTGCTATAGCACCAAAAAGATAATAACTAGACAAGATAACCCATATCTATAATCCCATCACTCTGGTAGGCTGAGGCAGGAGGATCACAAATTTGAACCTATTCTGTACAAATTAGAAATTTAGGGAGAACCTGTCTCAAATTAAAAAAATCAAGAAGGTTTGGGGACACAGCTCAAGACCCAGTGCCACACCCACACTCACACACATGCCCACAGGATAATAAACTAGGTATAGTAGAATGTGCCTATAATACCAGTGTGCAAGAGATAGAGGCGAGTAGATTGCAAGTTAGATGACATCCTGCAATACACAGTAAATTAAAAGCTTGAATGACATAGCAAGACTTTGCTCCCCCAAAATGTCAGATGTGGTTGTTCCCAAATCCCAGAATTTGGGAGGCAAAAAGATCATGAGTTGGAGACCAGCCTGCACTATACAGCAAGATTTAAAGCCAATCAGGACTACATGACGAGATCTTGTCTTGAAACAACAACAACAAAAATTGATCAATTAAAGGCTAAGCACAGGGATGGGAGAATACCTCTGTGGTAGAGCACTTACCTAGCATGTGTGAAGTCCTGGGTTCTATCTCAGTATCACATGCACACTAAAAGGAAATAAACAACATTATAAACAAATTTCATTATCAATACTGCGATGAAATGGGCAGATTCCATAATTTACATAAGCAGAAAATATGATTATCCCTGTATTTATAAAATAAATAAAGGTTTCATTAAGAGTATTCCATAAAGAAAACTCCAGGCCCAGAGAGTTTCATTAACTTTATCAACCTTTTTTCCACTTTTTTATTTGCTGTACTAGTGGTCAAATGCAGGGCCTTGTGTCACACTGAGTGACTGAGGGTGGCATAGAAGATGAAAAAAATCACCCAGAGAGGAGACCTAGTTCAACCAATCAAGAGGCCCAGAGAGGCTTTTTCTCAACTGAGTGTGCCCAACCATTAGGGAGACTCTGAGAGAGAAAAAGCCGCCAAGTCAAGAATTCTCTGGCTTTTATTTGGAATCTCTGTGTAAGAGAAAAAAGCAGGTAGCTAAGCAAGAAAACAAGGGGTCTTAACAGCTTCTTTCTGCCTTTTTTATATTCTTTCTAGGCTCCTGGGATGAAGGCAGTGCCAGACCAATCACTGGACAGATTTAGTAATCACACACCCTTAATTCCAGCATCATACACTTCAAATTCAGCCATCTTTGAATAAGCCCAACCTATGAGGCTTTGGTCTCATCTAGACGCACACTATAGCAAAGATTAACCAGTACTGACCTTGCACTAATTGTTTCAGGGAATAAAAGAATGAAATACTTTCCAACTTATGAGGCTAACATTACCCTGAAATGAAAACAAAAGCACAAGGGATTGGACTCATAGTGATCCGCCTGTTTTTAGCCTCCCAAGTGCTGGGATTACAGGCACATGCCACCACACCCAGTTTCAGTCGCTGTCTCAGCAGGCCCTGGTGGTGGGGCCAGAACGGCATGCCAGGGATCAAGCCCTGGTCCCTGCACTTGCCTAAGCAGGTGCTTTAGCCTGCTGGGCTATCTGGCTGGCCCTCCCAATTTATTTTTTAAACAGGGAATTGAACCCAGGGCCTTGCTTATGGTAGGTAAGCACTCTATCTATGAGCTACATCCCAACTTCTTTAAAAAAAATATTTTGAGATAAGTTCTTGGTAAGTTGCCAAGGCTGGCCTCAAATCCTCAGTCCTCCTGCATCAGGCTTCCCAGTAGCTATGATTAGGAAAGTGAACTACTACCCCTGGCAATCAGATTGAACATTCAAATAATATAATTTATCATTTTAACAGGATTGAAAATTTTATAGTCATATCAATAGAGAAAAAGTATTTTACCAAATTTAACATCCATTTGTATATATTTTTTAAAACTCTTAGCAAACTAGAACTAAAAAGGAACCCTCCTCAACCTGACAGAAAGGCACTTAGGACAAATGTTTAGAGCCAAGGATGGTTTTTCTTTTAAGACTAGGATTAAGCCAAGGATACCTGCTCCTATTGCTATCATTGAACTTAATTACCTAGGGTCCCAGCCACTGCCTTGATATGCCCATGATACATGATTGATAAATAGATGTGTAAATGGCCTGTGTTAATCAGATATTCCTCTGCATTTGCAAGATTCTGTTCCCACAGATCCAACTAACCGTGGATGGAAAATATTTGGGAGAAAACTGCCTCAGTACCAGACATGTATAACTTACTTTTCTTGTCATTATTTCCTAAACCATATAACAACTACCTCGCCCTTTATTAAATACTATAAATACTCTGGAGGCGATTTCAAGAGGATGGGATCCAGGCATGGTGGTACATGTGCCTGCTGTCCCACCTTCTCAGGAGAATAAAACAGGAAAATGGAGCCCAGGAACTTGAGACTGTCCTAGAAAACATAGCAAGACCTCCTTTCAAAATGAAAACAAAACAGAAAAGTATACTGCAGGTTGTGGGCAGTTTATATGTAAATATTAATGCCATTTTATATTAGGGATTTGAGCATCTTTGTCCTTTGGTATTCATGGGGGCCCTGGAATCAACTCTGTATAGACACACATTTATAAACTAAGGACTACAGTTGGCTTTAGCTGTAGATGACATGATTGTGTGCATGGAAAAGCCTAATGGGTTTAGATCCGTGGATTCTTTTTTTTTTTTTTTAGGGAAGGGTCTACAGCATGTTCAGGGTCTCACTACTAGATAAGACTCCTAGTGATCCCATCTGTTTACAGCCTCCCAAGAGCTTGGATTACAGGCGTGTGCCACCATGCCCAGTCTCAATCGCTGTCTCAGCGTGCCCTGGGGGCAGGGCCAGCACCACAGGCCAGGGGATGGCACCCCAGACCCCTGCGCCTGCTTGCAGTGCTTAATCCAATGAGCTATTTGGCCGGCCCTGTTCATGGGTTCTTTTTTGTTTTTAATCTTTTTTTTTTTGGTGCTAGGCCTCATGTACTGTACCACTAAGCTATACCCCTGGCCCTAGAAATTTATAAAACTACTAGATCTGTTAAGTGAATTTAGCAAGAGCTCAACATAAAAGGTCAGGTTCATTTTTAATATACTATTAATGATTATTTGGAAATTTAAAAAATCTTATTTATAGAAATATCAACAATCATAAAGTATGTAGGGCTAAATCTAACAAAGTGCATTCAAATCTGTCCATTATAAACTATTAACATTCCTGAATATAATGAGGACCTAAATAAATGAAGAGATATAATCTGGATTGGAAGGTTAGATATTGATATTTCCTGTACCTGAATTTGTTTGTAGATTTAACACAATTCAGTCAAAGCTCTGTAAACAATGGACAGACTTGTCATTTTTTTGTCTTTTTGAGACACTATGCAGTTCAGGCTGGCCTTAAGCTCAGCTCACTTTGTAGCTCAGGCTGGTCTTGAACTCACAACAATCCTCCTGCTTCAGCAGACT
Source organism: Ctenomys sociabilis (assembly GCA_004027165.1). NCBI lineage: Eukaryota > Metazoa > Chordata > Mammalia > Rodentia > Ctenomyidae > Ctenomys > Ctenomys sociabilis. The sequence continues at coordinate 122,072 of PVKA01001410.1, read as the reverse complement.
GATTTTTTTTTTTGAGAAATTGAAATTTGATTATAAAACTTAATATAGAAATGGAAAGGAACTAGAATACCTAAGACAGTTTTAAAACAGGAAGAGTTGGAACACTTTAACCACAATTTTTAATCTTACTATAAAGTTGCAATAATTAGTATAGTATACTTCTGGTCTCACAATAAAACTCAATAGTACAGAGTCAACCTTTTCATTGATTGATACGGGGTTCAGAAGTAGACTCACATGAAGGGAAATGGATTTTAGTTTCAGTGCCAGGGGTTGAGCCCAAGTCTTCCCACCTGTTAGGCAAGGTCTCTACTAGTGAACCATATCCCCAGTTCAATGTAATTGGATTTTACCAAAAGTGCCCAGGTAAGTTAGTGGGGAATAGGATCATCTTTTAAAATATATTTTAATAGTATCTATTAATCATACTAAATACTGAGTTTCAATGTTTATATTGGGGGGCACTGGGAATCAAACTCAGGACCTCACACTTGCAAGGCAGGTGCTGTGCCGTTGAGCTAAATCCCCACCCCAATGTGTATATTTTGATCACATCCATCTCTTCATTATCAATTATGATGTAATCAATTACACTTGCCTTCCCTTCTTCTTGTCTAATAATAGTTTCCCTTCCACTTTCACTTTTTTTTTTTTTTTTTTTTTTTTTTTTGCGCAGGGTCTCACTATGCAGCCCACATTCATAGCGATCCTCCTGCTTTCTGCCTCCCTAGTGCTGGGATTACAGGTGCGCGCCACCACGCCCGGACTCCATATACGGCTCATCTCACCCAAGGGCAGGGCCGGCGTGGCATGCGGAACAAGGGATCGAACCCTGGTCCCTGTGCTTACCCACGCTAAGCTATACCGCCGGCCCTTTTCACATCATTTTTTTAAGATTCCACCTATTAGGGAGAATATGCGATACTTGTCTTTCTGCATCTGTCTTATTCCATTTTACATGATGATCTTCAGTTCCATTCACTTTCCTGGGAGACATAATTTCATTCTTCTTTATGGCTGAATGGCATTCCATTGTGTGTCTATACTGCTTTTTATTCGTTTATCTGTTGATGTGTATCTAGGCTGGTTTTATATTTTAGCTATTATGAATTGTGCTACAATAAATGTGGGCATGCAGATATCACTATAGTGTGGTGCCTTGATTTCCTTGGAGTATATGCTAAGGAGAGGAACCTGTATTCTGATTTCCAAAGCGGCTGTTCTAATTTACATTCCTACCAACAATGAATGTAAAAGGATTCCTTTTTCCCCCAGCATCCTGGCCAACATTTACTGTTTTTTTATTCTTAACGATAGCCATTCTGGCTGGGGTGCGATAGAATTTCCAGTAGTTTTGATTTACATTTCCCTAATGGCTAAAAATGTTGAACATGTTTTTCATATACTTATAGGACATTTATACTTTTTTTTTTTTTTTTTTGACAAGTGTTAACTTTTTTTTTTTTTGGTGCTAAATTTTGTGAGTTCTTTATATACTAATCCTCTGTTGAAAGAGTAGCTGGCAAAGATTTTCTCCCATTCTGTGAACTATCTCTTTATTCTGTTGTTTTCCTTATAGTGTAGAAATTTTAATTTGATGTAGTCTCATGTGTTGATTTTTGCTATTATTTCCTGTGCACTGAGGTCCTGTTCAGAAGTCTTTGCAGGTTTCTTTATATTTTCTTTTAGTAGTTTCACAGTTTCAATTCTTATACCAAGGTCTTTGCTCCATTTTTAATTTACTTTTTTTTAAATCAAGGATAAACTCAGAACTTTATGCTTGCCAGGCAGTCACTTATGCTGCTGAGCTATCTCCCCAGCCCTGAACTGACTTTTTAAAGGGTGAGGGGGATCTAGTTTTAACCTTCTACATATAAATGCCCAATTTTTCCCCCCAGCACCATTGGTTAAATGGACTGCCTTATTGAAGGTATGCTTTCAGCTCCTTTGTGAAGAATCAAATTGTGTATTGGAAAGATATGTTCCTGTGTCCTGTCCTATCCCACTGATCCATGTGTTTATTTTTATGCCAGTATCATGCTGATTTTCTTACTATGGCTTTGCAGAATAATTTGAAATCAGGTATTATGATACCTCTAGCCTTCCTCTTATTACTTAGGATCACTTTGGTTATTCTAAGTCTTTTGTATCTCCATAGACATTTCAGTATTTTTTTTTTTTCTAATTCTATGAAGAATCTCATTGGATTTTTTTTAAATGTATTTGGTACAGGGTCTCACAATGCAGCTTGGACTCATAGTGATCCTCCACTTTTCCACCTCCCCAGCTCTGAGATTACAGGTGTGTGCCACCCTACCTGGTCTCGGTGGCTGGCTCAGCGTGCCTAGGGGCAGGGCCAGTGCAGCATGTGGTTCTAGGGATTGAACCTTGATCCCTGCACTTGCCTAAGTAGGCAATTAGTCTACTGAGCTGTCTCACCAGACCTTATCACTGGAACTTTAATGGGGATTGCATTGAATCTGAAGAATATTTTTGGTAACATGGCCACTTTAACAATACCAGGTTGGCTAATCCACGAGTGTGGGATATCTTTCTATCTTCTATCTTCATCACTTTCTTTCTTCAGTGTTCTGTAATTTCATTGCAGAGATGTTTTGCTTCCTTAAGATTATCACCAGGTATTTTATTATTTTGAAGCTATTATGAATGGAATTATTCTCCTAATTTATTTTGCAAGTGCCTCTTTTTAACAGTGTTAAAACATTGAGAAGTCCATATGGAGAAAAATGAACTTCAACCCAGAACTTATATCATATGCAGAAAACAATTCAAAATATACCAGTATGTAAAAAATATATAAAAGTTAAGCAGAACTTTAAAATTGGAGAAAATCTTCATGATGTTAAGGTAGCAAAATTACTTAGGGCATTGAAACCTCAAGTCATCAAAATGTAGAAAGGCCAGCCAAATAGCTCAATGGATTAAAGTTCCTGAAAGCAGGTGCAGGGGCTGGTGATTCAATCCCTAGGCCTACCGTACCAGCCCTGCAGGTGGGGCCAGCAGTTGAGACTGGGCGTGGTGGTGCAGGCCTGTAATCCCAGCTCTTGGGAGTCTGTAAACAGGTGGATTACTATGAGTTGGATCTAGTAGTGAGACCCTGAACACCTTGTAGACCTTTCCCCAAAATACAAAAAAAACAAAGTCATCAAAATGTAAAGCTTCTCTCTCTCTTAATTTTAGGGAAGGGTCTACAGTGTGTTCAGGGTCTCACTACTAGATCAGATCATAGTGACCCACCTGTTTACAGCCTCCCAAGAGCTGGGGTTACAGGCGGGCGCCATAACGTCCAACCTCAAGCTTCTTTTTAAGACACTATCAGTAGGTTCAATCTCCAATATCACCAAGAAAAGACATTATTAAGGAAATTATAGAGATATGACAAAGTAGGAAAAAGTATTTTAAATGTACTTATTGACTTCAAAATCCAAATATATGCAACAATTCTTCAAAATAAATAAAAGATGACAACTAAACATACAAAAACATAGTTATCAGGAAATTCAAATAAAAACTATAATTGATATTACTTCATTTCTGTTAGAATGATTAAAATGTAAAAAACTGAGGATACTGAGTGTGTAAGCCAACTGGAATCTTTTATACATTACTACAAAAAGTACAAAACTTCCATTTGGAAGTTTGGAACACTCTTAACAGTTTGTTATAAAGTTACATATACACACTTATCCCATGGCTTAGCAAATTTATTCCTAGCTATTTAACCCAAAGAAATGGAACCTATGTGAATATCAAGAATGCTCACTTCTGGTTTCTTCATCATAGCTCCAAACCAGGAAACATCAGAACATCAACCGATGAAAGAACTGATGCACAGACCAAGTAGATATGCCATGGGCAGCTCCATAACAATCAAAACAAATGAGATACAATGAACCACAAATTGGATGAATTGTACAAATGCTATCTTAATTGTAAAAGGCCAGGTGCCACAGAGTCAATACTGTAGAATTCTATTTGTTGGAAGTTCTAAAATGAGCAAAATTAAGGTAGTGGGTAGAAAGGGCTGGGCAGATAGCTCAGCGGACTAAAGCACCTGCTTAGGCAGAGCATAATAGCTAGGGCTCGATCCCTGGTGTGCTGTGCTGGTCCCATCCCTGGGGCACACTGAAATGGTGGTTGAGACTGGTGGTGGCATACACCTGTAATCACAGCTCTTGAGAGGTTTAAAACAGGAGAATCATTATGAGTCTGATCTACGTAGTGAGACCCTATAGACTGTACTAAATGCATTTTTTTTTTAAAGGGAGGGGGTAGAAATGAAAACAGGGTGTGTGAAGAATAGAAAATAAGGACATTATGGGATGTGACATTCTATAGCTAAATTGTATGTCCCAGTGGTTTGTGCTACAGTTGTGTTCCTTATCCTTCAAGACCCTGGTCAATGTCTGAAATTTTGGATAACAACAAAACAGCAGCAATAATGATAATAGAATGAAACCCACAAAGGCAGCACTAACGGCCATATGGTATGGTGATATGCATTTTTAACTTCAACACTCTAAGAACCTGGGGCAGGAAGATCACAAGTTTGAGTCAGGGCATTTTACTGATTTAGTGAGACCCTGTCCCTGGATAAAACAAAAAGATGGAGATACAAAGTGGTTGTTAAGGCCTTGGGTTTAATCTCCAGAGCTGGGAGTAAAGATCCAGCTCTACATCTTAGGGAAACTTCATGGGTTGGGCAGCAAAATGGCTGGCTAGATAAATAGAGTCCCTGACACTCCCACTTCTATGGTTCTAGTCTCTAATATCTACCAGCTAGCTCTGGGGAAGGGGTGTCATGAAAATCTATGTGCAAGGAACACAGAAGACAGACTCTATATATACTGTGTTTTTTCCTATGACAAATGTCTGTGATACAGCTTAATTCATAGGCTAGGCACAGTCTGAGATTGACAACAATAACTATAACTAACATAGAACAATTATAATAACACACTATGATCAAGTGACATAAACTGCTTAGTGTTACTCTTTTCATGGGGTCCCTTGCTAAAGTCTCCATATAGGATGTATGCTTTCTGGCACAATACTTTGGCATGAACTGGAACACATTTACTATTCATGTTTCTCATACACAAATTTAATGTCTGTTCTATTCTAAAACTGAGCACCTATGCCTTTTGGGGTTTGAGGTATAACAGTAGCTGTGGTCAATGCCATGATTAGAAGACTTGTTCTTATTGCAGATCTTAGCAACTTTACCACAGTTTTTTCTTTTTAAATTGGGGAATTTCACTTTCACTTAAAAGAGCAAAATAAGTGCTTTACAACTTCTCTCTGGCATACCCAAATTTCTAATTAGCATCACTATTCTTTTGCTTTGGGGTCATTAATAATGAGTTACTTGAATACAAGCATGGTGATACTGTGACAGCTGATCTGATAAGTGAGACATCATTTATTGACCAATGGGTGGGTAATGTATATAATGTGGACATGTTGAGCAAAGGGATGATTCACGTCCTGGGTGGGATGGAATAGAATGGTGCAAGATTTCATCATGATATTCAGGATGACAGAATTTAAAACTGTATCTTATTTCTGGAATTTTTCATTTAATATTTTTAGACTGTGGTTGACTGTGGATAACTGAAATCATGGAAGGTGAAACTATAGGGAGGAAATGTACTAGGTTCTGTACATTTCACTGAGGAGGACTAACAACAATAACAAAACAGCAGCAATAATGATAATAGAATGAAACCCACAAAGGCAGCACTAACGGCCATATGGTATGGTGATATGCATTTTTAACTTCAACACTCTAAGAACCTGGGGCAGGAAGATCACAAGTTTGAGTCAGGGCATTTTATTGATTTAGTGAGACCCTGTCCCTGGATAAAACAAAAAGATGGAGATACAAAGTGGTTATTAAGGCCTTGGGTTTAATCTCCAGAGCTGGGAGTAAAGATCCAGCTCTACATCTTAGGGAAACTTCATGGGTTGGGCAGCAAAATGGCTGGCTAGATAAATAGAGTCCCTGACACTCCCACTTCTATGGTTCTAGTCTCTAATATCTACCAGCTAGCTCTGGGGAAGGGGTGTCATGAAAATCTATGTGCAAAGAACACAGAAGACAGTTAAGGGGCTGATATTCCTTGGGCAGCTGGTGTCACCTTTCTTGAACTACATGTCCCTGTTTCTTACTTCCTTTTCTTTTTAGGGAGCTTACAGAGCTGACATTAATCCTTAATATCTAAGAGCTAAAGTCCATAAGCCAATGTCCTCTGTATGACCACTAGCTCTGGGCCTCCAGTTTATACACACATCCAGAAGTCCATAGAGGTGGGGACATTTCCCAAAGAAAAGCTGTGGGCTGGGCAAGGGATTCTCAAAGTTAGCATTTCCTGGGCTAGTCCTGGACACCTGTGTTGTGTATATTCAATAAGAACAATGTCATCATGTGCTGGGGGGCTGGTGGACTCAGCAAAGTGAATTTTCATAATGTGTCGTGGAGAAAGACAGCACTGGGCTGTTAAAGATCCAGCTCACCATGAAGTTAAAAATCACTAAATGATTTTAATGTAATGCATCCCATTAAGAGAGCAAATAATACAGGGTCTCACTCTGTTTGGTGGCAGGGCAACACAGCAGGCAGTGCTGGGGATTGAACCCAGTCTTTGGGCTTGCCAGGCCAGTGCTTAGACCACTGAGCTATTTCCACAGTTACTTAATAGAGCAAATGGAAGAAAAAAAAATTGTTCAGTCATCTGAGTTAATACAAAAATGAAAAAAGGCTGGGCATGATGGCACAAGGCTATAGTCCCAGCTACTTGGGAGACAGAGGCAAGAAGATTGCAAATACAAGCCCAACTTAGCACTTAGTGAGACCTTGTCTCAAAATTTTTAAAAAGTCCAGGTGTGGTGCTGCATGCCCATAATTCCAGCACTTGGGACACTGAAGCAGGAGGATCCTTCCAAGTTCAAAACCAGTCTGGCTTATAAAGTGAGCTCAAGGCCAGACTGAACTACATAGGGAGACCCTGTCTCAAAAAAGATTAAAAAAAATAATAAGTAAATAAAAGTACTGTAGTTTAGCACTCCTCAGGATAAGGCTTTAGTACTGAGCAAAAACAAAACAGAAATAAAACTGAGAAAAAGTTTTTAACAAAATTCAACACTTTTGACCTGGTGAGATAGCTCAGCAGTCTAAAGTATCTGCTTAGGCAAGCTTAGGCAAGGGCAGGGACAGTGGTTCAATCCCCAGTACCACATGCCCTGCCAGGCCTGCCCCCAGGGCAGGCTGAGCTGGCCAGAAAAAGAAAAGATAAATAAATACGAACAAAATTCAGCACTTTTTATTGCAAATGTTCAATTTTCTCATTATCACAGTTTATACATGGAAAACTCACAGTTAACAGCCTATTCCAAGATGTAAGCTGAACAACTATTCTTCTAAGGTCAGGAGCAAAACACGATGCTTACAGATTGTAGAAATGAGGATTCCATAAAAGCACTGTTACAGCAAATAAATTGAGCAAAGTTGCAGAAAATAAAATCACCATACAGAAATCAGTTACATTTCTATGAACAATGAATCACAGAAAGAAATGAACTGGGGAGAGGTTCTTATGCAAGTCCAAGTCTAAGGAGGACCTAACACTGTGAGCTACCACTGAGCTGTATCCCCAGCCTTTCTTATTTTGTAGACAGGTCTTGGTAAATTGCACAGGTTGGTCTCAAACTTTCAATCCTATAGCCCGTCTCCCTGAGTAAATGGAATTATAGTTGTGTGCCACTATGCCCTACTAATAGTTCCATTTAAAGAGCATTAAAAATACTTGGGTAGTAGGAACTAACCAAGGCAGTGAAAGACTTATATACTAAAAACTACAAAGCATTGCTGAATAAAAGATCTAAATAAAAAGTATACTCATAGAATAGAAAACCTAATATTGTTAAGATGTCCTTACCATGTCAAAAATCTATAGATTAAATGTTTCTCTTAAAATATCAGTGGCATTTTTGAAAAAATAGAAAAACCCATTCTAAAATTTATATGGAAACTCAAGAAACTCCTAATAGCTCAGTCTCTGTGAGCTTATATCTTGTGACTCCAAAATTTAGAACAAAGTCATCAAAACAGTATAGTACTGACATAAAGGGAGACATAGAAATAAAAGGAATAGAACAGAGAATCCAGAAATAAGCTCTCACATACACTGTCAAATGATTCTGACAAGGGTGCCAAGACAGAGAAAGGACAGTCTTCTAATAAATGGTACTGGGAAAACTGAGTAACTATATGCAAAAGAATAAGGTTGGATCTTTACCCAATGCCATATATAGAAATTCTCTCAAAATATATTACAGACTTAATAAGTATGACCTAAAGCTATAAAACTCTAAAAAAATAAAAACCTCCTAGGGCAAAACCTTCATAATATTAGATTTGGCAATGAGTTTTTGGATATGACATCAAAATCACAGGCAACAACAAATACACAAATTGAGGGCTGGGGAGATAACTCAGTAAAACAAGCATTTGTCTGGCAAGTGCAAAGTCCTGAATTCAATCTCTGATACTGCAAAAAGAAAAAGAAAAAAGAAAAAATACACAAATTGGACCTAATGAAAAATCTAAAATTCTATGTGTCAAGGGATAGTATTAACAGAACGAAATACTCGCAAGTTATATAGTTATGTAATGCATATATTTCTATGTGTAGATATGCACACTCTTGAGTACACATCCAAAATATTTAGAAGCACAATTCAAAAACAAAAAGCCCTATTAAAATATGCATAGGAATTAGACTTTTTCCAGTGAAGACATACAAATAGCCAATAAACAAAAAGATACTTGATACTGTCATTTTGGAAATGCAAATCAAAACCACACTGAGATGTCATTAGGATGGCTATTATTTTAAAATTCAGAAAATAACCCAACGTTGTGAGGATGTAAAGAAATAGGGAGCCCTTGTGCATTGCTGGTGAGAATATAAAACAATGCAGCTCCTATGGAGAAATAGTGTGGTAGTTCCTCGAAAGGCAAAATAGAATTACTATATGATTCAGCAAGCTCGATAATCTAGGCATGTTCATAAAAGAACTGAAAACAGCATCTCAAACAGATATTTGTGCAATGTTCACTATATCATTATTCACAATGGTCAAAAGGTGGAAACAAACCTAGTATTCACGGAGAGATAAACAGACAAAATGTGCTATTCACACAAATATGGTATATGAAAGAAAATCCTGACATATGCTATCACATGGATGAGCCTTGGAAACGTGATGCTAAGTAAAACATAACAATCACAGAATGACAAATATTGACCTTGTCCACATAGATACCTGGAATAGTCGAATTTACAAGGACAGAAAGTAGACTGGTGGGTGCCAGGGATTGGGGGTGGGAAGGAATGAGCATGTTTAATGGATGCAGAGTTTCTGGGGCAATGAAAAGCTCTGGGAATAATGGTGATGACTGCATGACAGTAAGAATGTATTTAAAGCCACTGAATTGCACATGTAACAACAGCTCAGGCAATAAATATTACGCTTTGTATATTTTACTACAATAAAAATACATAGAAACTGGCCTGAAACAATAAAAAAGCAATTTGGACACCCCTGACCCCCTGCAGTTTTGGGGACCAGTTGGATTAGTCTTTTTTTGGCACAAGCCTGCCACCAACTTTCTGCTGACTAGCCCTAAATTGGCCTGAGCTGCCTGGAGTCTGAGGTAAGCTAAATTCACAGGCACTCCCCCTCTCCCCTGAGGGAGGAAGTTTAAATTATCAGGTCAATTAGGAAAGATACAACCGAAAAATCCAAGTTTCATTCACACTTCAAGGAGGCGTTTCCTGGCTGGGTGCCATTTTTATTATTTTTGGCCCAGGCGACTGAAAGCCCTATACACCCAGGCAAGGTACAATGTGATCTTTGATTCGCGTTTCAAGGATCAAAGCGAGTAAGTTTGGGTGTAAATGCAGATAACATTCAGAGATCTTTCATGAAAGGAGTCACTAGACCAGGGCAGAAAGGGAGTTGGTGTGTTACATGTGTGTTTGCCTTTGGAAGCATAATTTTCCAGCAAATCCGGCTGCCCCTGACCCGGGGACCCCTGGCTTGCATCCAGGTCCTTGGCCTATCCATTGACATAGGTCCCGGAACCCCCTTCTACCTCATCTAAGCATCAGGAGGTTGTAAGGAGGTAGCGTAATGGCTCCTGAATGTGCACCTATGGAGCACACAATCTCGACTTCTTTCTTCCAAAGCGACTAGGTGCTGAGTCCTGCTAAGTGGCATGCTTGGTATGGGCACGGCCCTTTGGAGAGACCTTGACCGCCTGCCCCCATTGTCCTCTCTGGATCCACCCACTAGAGAAATCCACAGACCCTGCCGGCAGCCCCTCAGCAGGTGAGTGGAGGGACCTTGCGGCCAGCCTGTCCTGGCTGCCCGTCTGTGCTGAAAGTACGCACACCCAGGTCCTGACTAGATTGTCAACACAGGCACTGGGTAGTGGGACGCACTTTGTGGGCCTGCCACGCTCGCGGGGCACTCACGAGGCCCAAGGGCTTTGCAGGCCCTCTGCGACCACAACCTCCCGCCCACACCCTCCCGAAGCACCCGGCCCGCAGGCTTATCCTAGGTCCCTCGCCACCCGCTGCGTCGCCCAGGTGCTCCTCCAGTGTTCAGCTGACTCGAAGGCACTATCGCGGGTTAAGACAGCACTGCCCAGCCCTATGATCTCCGCTGCTGCAAGTTACAGCTGGTCTAAGAGAATTAAAGTTAGAATTTGCTGGCGGCTAACCGCTCCATCGCAACTCGGAGAGCCGAACTCTGGGCGCTCGCGCACAACGCAAGCGTTCCCATCACCTCGCGCGCCGTGCAGAACGAGCCTAGGAGCGCCTGCGCAGCTGAGGCCCCACGGCGCACGGCGCAGGCGCGGCGGGCGGAGCGCGCGCCCGCTGCTGGCGTAGGCCGTGCCGGGAGCCTGTGTTGGGATTCCCGGAGTGGCCGCGCGCGCGCTGGGGGGGAGTGGCTGCGCGACGTGGTGGAGTCTTGAGCGGCTAACTGCTGGAAGCTGTGATCGGCAACTTTGGGTGGTTAGTGTTCCCGCGCGAGACAGGGCAGTCGGCGGGAAAACTGTTGCGCAGGCCGGAGTGGCGCCTTCTCCGTCGATTCCCAACTTCCTGCCGGCTGGGGGGCGCTCTTAGCCCCTGGTCAAGCTCCCAGCGACCTGGCCTGGGGTCTCTATTTCTTGGTCTGTTTTGTGGGGTGGAGGAGACTTTTGGGCTATTTCGCCGCTTCGGGAACATCGCGCCGGCTCCCCGCCCGCCTCGCTGGGGCCCATCTCCTTCTTCACTTTCTAGGTGATGCTTGGACTGTAGCTCTCCCCGGCAAGCCAGGGAGAGCTGTCTGCAACAGCGTCCTGTTTCCAACTGTGGATCCTGAATCTTTTCTTGCGTGTTCGCAGGTAGGTGGCCTTTCATACTCTGGGACTTGTGAGGTTTTTATCTCCTCCATGCGATTGCTGAGAGGGAGGGAGGACTATGCAGTCGCCTGCCTTCGTAGGCTTAGTTCTATTCCTGGGGCTCCTTGGAGCAGAGACTGCTCCAACGTTCCGAGAGCTGCCATTGGCTTTGCGGAGGCAAGGAAGCAAGGGCCCTGGTCTTTCAGTGGAACGCTGTCCAGTCCAAGAGAAGGACCAAAATTTTTCAGTGCTAGATGTGGTGGGGAAAATAAAGGGAGAGATAAGACAAACTGATAAATCCTAGGAGACATGGGATGGCTAGGGTTTCCCAAATTGTCAGGGTCTGGCCCAGGATTAGGAAGGTTAAGGGTTTAAGAAGGCTTAGGCCAGAGCATGGTTTGCTGATGTAGAAGAGACTTTTTCTTGAGACTGCCAGGGACACACAGATATGCAGGTGATCTCCTAGGCCCCCAGGTGAGTGGAGAAAGTGACAGCTAAGATTCCTAGTCTGAGTGGGAGGTGAAGACTGGCAAGAAGGGAGGACAGAAATCTTGGGTAGCAGCCTGGCTCATCAGCATAGGAATTGGCGTTAGTGGGCAAGCCTTTGGGTCGTTGCTGGGCACTGGGGCCTGAATTGTGGGAACTGCTTTTTTTAGAACTCAGTGGCGGGCTGGACTGGACTCTTGAGTGGGCTCCATTTACATGCTGTTACGTGGGTACTGCTGCTGCAGGCCCTAATGTTTTCTGGCATTAGGGTAGGAGGGCAGGGACAATGGGTAACTTTCAGGCAGAAATGGGAAATGTATCTGAGGTGTTCTACAATATTTGGTTAGTAGAAGTAAGTGCCAGTGGCCCTGGAAGCTTCATGTATTACAGGCCACCTGGGAGGAACTGGGCAGAAGGACCAACATAACTATACCTCCCTGGGGTAACTGTGGGTTTAGTAAACACAGGAAACTAGCACGAAGGTATGTTCAAGCCTTGGGCTCATAGATGTAAGTTGGTGGAGGACTGGGGTGTGTGTACAGGGGCAAAATGTTTCATGAGATTCATGAGTGCATCTCCCTCTCTAGAGATTTTGAGGAGAGGGCTGTGGAAGAAAGCCCTAGAGGAGGTCTCCTTTCTTCTAGAAGGGAACTGTAGTTACTGATGGTTTAGGTCTCTTTGGTGACCATTGCTGGAGGCAGGTTCAGAGCTTTGGCACAGGTATCTAGTCTGCAGAGAGTAAACACATCAGGTGTGTTTTCAGGAATTCACATTTGGGGATTAGAATGCCAGACTATTGGCTGGGATGGGAAACATAGGGATGTATGTTTGGGTATGACATTGCCTTCAGGCAGCACTTAGCACAGTGCATGGGTGCTGAGGCAGGAGGTGTAATAGCAGGTGTCCTACTTCTGTAGGGTGGTCCTGGGATACGCAAGAACCTATGACATGTTCTGTGTACTTAGTGGTTTATAGTGTTTGGGATGGCCAGGAGCCTACTTAGCAGACTATGAAGCGTAATCTATAACCTGCATGATATGGTTAAGCTTCTGGTCTCTATAGCCAGATTCTGCTGCTTTCTCTGTCACTTAGTAATTAATGTGTGGCCATAGGACAAGTTGATCCACAGCTCTGCCTCAGCAACAGTAATAGTACCAACATCATGTGTGTGTGGGTGGGGGGAAAGAATGATAATGTTCAGTATGAGTACAGCATTTATTTAAAAGTTGCTACTATCATTGTCCTGAACTTCCTTTTTTTTTTTTTTTTTTGTCCTGAACTTCCTGTATCATTCCAGTCTGACCATTTTTTCTCTCATGAGATTGACAGCATCTGTCATACACAGTTACCTTGAAAGTCTCAGATGGCATTTATATGCTTTCTTGGAGTTCTCAGGGCAGCCTCCTGGGCCCCCATTTCTACTCAGGGATCCTAGTTAGGAATAGGGGTTTACCTGCTTATTGCCTCTTCTTGCCACCCTGGTAGCAATGGTTGGATCTTGTTCCTGCTCTTCTCCACCTTGTTTTTGGACAGATTGCCTTGGATGATGGCCTGCCTCTGACAGTCCCTTCGGCTCTCCTCCGTTCTCCTGAGGCTACAGCTATCATCTCCTTGGTCCTTGCTTGGAACAGCCAGGTCTCCTACGCCCTGTCCAGCTGGTCCCTGTCCTGTTTTATTGTGTGCTGCCTGTCTGTATGTACACAACCATGGAGCAGAAGAGCACAACTAGCAATTTTGCCAGTGGTAAAAGCCCACAGAAATCTGCCCTCCTCCCAAACTGTGTGATGGCTGGCCTCTTCAGGATTGACTTTGACTGAATGCCCATCTGACACCCAGGCATCTTGGATGATTCCACATGCCTGCTAGATTACTTTTTAGCCCATTTGGGAGATTTCATATGCTTTTACTTCAAGCACCACCAGGACAACTTGAACTGTATCTATGAGATCCTTGGACACCTGATGGGCTAACCCTGAGCCTGGACCCTCCCCCCACACACACACTTTGGTGGGATCTGTCCCTGCTTGATGATTACAAGATCTGCTGGGGGTATCTAGGAGGTTTTTTAAGATCTGAACAGTTTAGCGGAGGACCATACCACAGTGTCCTCACCACCACCTTTAATTAGGCAGTTCTTAGAGGCCCTAGCACTCAACCTGGGCACTATTCTCAGGCTGAACCAGCTGTTTTGGCCACCTCTGCCATGTCCAGGTACAATTCTAAGAAGCAGTAGCTCTCCAAGAAAGAGCATCTGTGGATCCCTGCAGTGCCCTGCCTTGTCAAATTCTGCCTGTAGCCCTGATCTTGGTCTTGTGGGGCCAGTAGCCTCCTAGCCAGAGGGAGGAACCTGTAACCTATCACTACACCTTCAAAATCTGCTGATTCCCCTTGCCCAGAAGTCAGAAAACAGAGGTAGATTCTGGACAGATGGAGAACAGGAGATATCCATGGGTATACTACAGGGGGTGTTAGGCACCCCAGGGATCCCAGTAGACACCATTTGGTCAAGTTCTGAACATGCTTGAATTCTGAACATGGCCCAGGCAGGTACAGCAGTGCCCCTTGTGATGAAGTAGCCCATGTAGCTATTAGAGTCCCTTGGTCCCAGTCAGTACAGAGTGTCCTTGATGACTCCAGATGATCCTTTTGCTGGATGAAGAGGTTGTTTAGACTCCATCTTATAGCATTGGTGAAATATAGCTCTTTTCCCTGTGCCTACATCCTTCACTCTGGCTGGGTTCCCAGCTGCATCATCTGTCCCCTTCACCTGGATGCACTATCTCTTTTTTTTCTGGATGTGTTGTCTTGCCACTAGTTGGGTAGTGCTATAGATCAATAGATATTTATACCAATCTTGTCACCAACTGTCCCCACCACCCTTGACATTTCTCACCATTATTTGGGACTGGATTGGATCTGCCACATTTGTCTTATTGGGGCATGATTCTATACAGTATATTGCTTCTGTTTTCCCCTCTCACCTCCTATTCTTTCACCTGTGACCTCCAAGTTGGAATGTATAGAAGGCTACATGGAGAAAACCACTTTTTTAAATATCACTTTCAGTGTTACATTTATGGGGTATGTTGTGAGAATTCATTGCATACAGTGTATACAATGTAATGTCAAATCAGAATGTTTCGCATTTCCATCTCAAACATTTATCACCCTTTATAAAAAAAAATATGATACTACACCTTATTGTGAACTATAGTCACTGTTCTACTGTAGAGCCCTGGAACTTATTCCTTTCATCTAACTATATTCTGGTACCTGTTATCAAACCTCTACATGGCCTTTTTCATTCTTCCCTTCCTAACTTCTAGTGATTATTAAAAATTATTTTTCTCTCTACTTCAATAAGATCAATTCTTCTAAATTCCATATGTAAGAATATGTGATATTTGTCTTTATATGTCTGACTTATTTCACTTAATATGTTGTCTACTTCCATTCATCCATTTTACTATATTTCTTTCTTTTCCTCTCTTTTTTTTTTTTCTGTTGAGATGGTCTCTGTCAGCACAGGCTGGCCTCAGACTCTGGGTGATCTTCCTTTATCAGCCTTCCAATGGCTGTACACCACCATACTAAGCTGTATTTCATTGTATTTTAATTGTTGAATAACACTGCACTATGTATATATGCCATGGTTTCTTTTATCTCTTCATTGATCATTGGACACATTGATTCCATATCTAGAACTCAGTCAGAACTCTTGAGTAGGATGGCAGCATCTTGACCAAGAGCTGTGCTTCCCTTTGGGTTTATAGACGCTCTAACCACCTGGGGGCTTAGGTGCAGGAAGGAGGAATCCAAACCCCTTGCTGGGCTCAACTATAGGCATTCCCTTTTCTTTATAGTAACATTCTTATCACATGTGGTTATCCTCAGAAACATACAAAACATTGTACATCTACCTTACTTCCCTCCCAGCATCCTCCTCTTCAGCAGTCCTTGCCTTCCTCTGTATACTTTTGCTGATGACTCAGCCACAGTGATGCAAATGGCTTACATCTGGCAGATGTGCACCTCATGGACAGAGCCTCTGTCTTAGCTTTGTGTCCTAGGTGCACAGTTGGTACTTGTTAAATGTGTGTTAGATCAGCTGCTGAGTGACCATGTGGTGGGTGCTAACAAGAAGAGCCTTGTTTCCTTGGAGGTCTGCACCCATTCTGTCAGCATAGAGGCCCAACCTCAAGCATCCCAGATCAGTATCCCAGTAGGGACTTTGAAATTTGAAGGGTTTGGTGGAAGAATTTATATATACATAGTGGGTAAAGATGGAAGGCTGAGCAAATGGAGAACAGCCTTGAGAACAACTTCTGAGAGCTGAAGAGAAGGGAAGAACGGGTGACGACCCCTACCCACAATGGCTGAGAGAGACCATCTCAAAAGAAAATATAGATATGCCTCTTCCTCCCATTTCCTCTCCTATCCTTCTTAGTTCAGTAATTTTCTTTTTGAATAAGTTCATTCCATTTCCCACTATCTATTGTACCCTTCAGATTCCATCAGTATGGAAACTTCCTCAAGACAAGTTTGCCTGAGATTGGGGGTATAGCTGAGCAGTATGTAGTATGTGCCTACTTCAGGAATGCTTGAGTAAGAGCCTTAGCACCTTTCAGTTTTGCAGTTGTGAAAGCAAACACACTTTCCCGGAAAATAGGAGGACAAAGTAGAAACACAGGAGATACAGCCAGTTAGAGGAAAAATAGCAATAAGTATACATCTGGAAAGACTTCAGAAAAGTAGAAATTGTTGGGGTTTTGTTGAATAATTTTTTAAAGGTTCTGGGTCCATATAGTTTTAGGTGTGAGATATTTTAAGCCACAGAGATTTTGTATATAAAACAGCTGGAAATACATAAGAAGCTATTTTTAGGAAGCCAATACAACTCAGATAACCAATCAAGCTGATAGGTTTTTTTTTTTTTTGTACAGGGTCTCAATATGCAGCCCACATTCATAGTGATCCTCCTGCTTTCTGCCTCCCTAGTGCTGGGATTACAGGTGTGTGCCACCACGCCCGGACTCCATCTCTGGCTCAGCACACCAGGAGGTGTGGCCGGTGTGGCATGCAGAACCAGGAATTGAACCCTGGCCATTGCGCTTACCTAAGCAAGTGCTTAGTCCGCTGAGCCCTTCAAGCTGATAGAAGAAACCAATGTACAGTCATGAGTCAATGTGGATAGCCCAGCCTAGCCTGTATCCTTTGTTCACAGTCACAGAAGGTTAGGATAAACTGTTCTTATACTTCCAGCTAAGGCCTGAGCTGCCCATAGCTATGTTCATAGACACTGGAACTGCTGTCTGGGGTGCACAGCCCCGTCACTCACCTGACACCTACCATTTTCTGTCCTCTTCCTGGCCCCTACAGTGCTCCCTTTTCTGTCCATTTAGCATAGCTGAAAAGAATGCCTTTAAGATTTCATCTCTGCTAATACCTGTCCTAGGAAGGACCTGGACACTTGCATTGATAATCTACTATATCTCTGTGGCCTAGGTGGTATCTTTTTCTTTTCTGTTTTATAAATATATTTAGTACAGGGTCTCATTAGCACAGATCAGACTTGTAGTACTTCTCCTGTTTTCAGCCTCCCAAGCACTGGGATTACAGGCACACACCACCATGCCCAATCTCAGTTGCCATTTTAGCACACCCCAGGAGTGGGGCCAGCATGGCAGGCCCAGGATCTTTTTCTAGGTAGGCAAGATAAACACTTGGCAAAATCCATGCATTCTATTTTTATTTTATTTTCATTTTTTATTTATTTTTTTTAAAGAGTACAAAATAGTATTAAAACAGAAAAATTGCAAGTAATGCAGAATTTCACTTACTGTGAATTTCACAATGATTATTGTAATACATAGTGTCTTCCAACCAGTTATTCATGTTACAAGGTACATGCATACAAAGTTGAAAGAAGAAAGAAAAAATATATATGAAATTAAGACAAACAGTATAAACAATTGAAAAAAGGAGACAAAACAAATTAAGCATTAACTGCCTTTCCATAGACCAGAAGAAATCCATGGTATAGTTGTCCAAACCATCCTGATTACATACCTCTTTCTCCATTTCCTCTCCTATTCTTCTCAGTTCAGTAACTCTTTCTTTTTGAATAAGTTCATTCCCTTTCCCACTACCTACTGTATCCTTCAGATTCCATTTTCTCTTTTAGGTTCTCACACTTAAGTAGACAGATGTTTGCACAGGCGAGTATTTATTTCACTTAAAAGTATATTCTCTTAAGGGCTGATGAGATAACTCAACGGCCTAAGCACCTGCTTAGGCAAGCACAGGGCCCAGGATTTGATCCCCTGTAGCACATGCCACATTGGCCCCACCCCTAAGTGTGCTGAGCTGGCCACAGAGTCAAGATGTGGTGGTACAGGCCTGTAATCCTAGTGCTGGGGGAGGCTGAAAACAGGAGGATCACTATATATATACATATACATGTACATATATATATATATGTGTATGTGTGTGTGTGTGTGTGTGTGTGTGTATAGAGAGAGAGAGAGAGAGAGGTATCTGCAGTTGCATCCATTTACTGATAAAAGCCTCATTTATCCTGTTTTATAGCTGAATAATACTCCATTGTGTAAAAATGCCACATCATCTTTATCCATTCTTCAGTTGATGGGAATCTGGGTTATTTCTAGGATTTAGCTAGGGCAAGTTGCACTGTTATATGGGTACACATATATCACTGTGGTATGATGTTTTCAGTTCTGGAAAAATACCCAGGAGGGGAATAGTTGGATTAAATGGGACCTCCAAATCTTAGCTTTTTAATTTAGAAAATGAGTCTTATTAATTGTGTTTGGGCACAAAGGAAGGGAAGGAGGACCTTGCAGTAGTGTAGCCAAATTGCCAGTTATGGGTGCCTATGTAGGTAGCATGGAAGAGGGCAGTGGGGACTTCTGGTCTGGCCTTTTATGCAGGCAGTGTACATGATCTGGTAAGGTGGCTTTTGTTTCTACCACCAGCAGCAGTATCTACTTTGGGGTAGAGGTAGTTACTGAGCTGCTTTCATGCTCCTTAGAAAAGAAAGTTCATCAAGGGCCAGGGGAGGAGGCTCTATACTGTCATTCATCCCTGTACATAAGGTAGATGATCCAGATGAGGTTCTTCAGTAGCCACAGAACCTGGGACAACTTGGTGGATGTGCAGAGGAGCCTATCTTCCAGATTAGTGTCTGTCCTTTATTTCCCTTGGAAATTCCCTGAGAATTTCTTCCCTTGGAACAAACATGGTGGTTGCTGGTGGAGGTTTTTTCAAGTACTTATCTCCAAAGGAAATCATAAAACACCTAATACTAAGGATAAGAACCTATGAGATAATGGAATATTTTATAAAGCTTCAGTGCTTGGATATTAGTATGGAGAGATAACAAAATAGTGAATATTGAAATAGAGCCATGGGACTCGGGAAATTTAGTATACTGAACATTTCAACTTGATAGGGGTTATTTAATGAAAGCATTTGGAACAACAGGTGGTCTTATCTGGAGAATAGTAAAACTGAGAACTACTCTCACTTTTGATGCCAGGATGTATTCCAGATGGATTAAAGATGCCAACATTTTTAAAAGTCATAAAACTACTACAGGAAAATGAGTGATTGTTTTGTTTTTTTGCTTGTAATTCTAGGATTTTAAAAGTTTTAGATACCTATAATTGCTGAAGGTGCAGAGAAGTAGGCTTTTTTATGCTGTTGGTAAATACATAAAATACTTTAGTTGGGTTGTGTAACAGTCTGAGGTGCACATATGTTCTGACCATTGCTCAGATTGATGGAGGCTGATGGGATGAATAGTTATGGTATGGTACCCTTGTCGGATACAGGTTTCAAGAGGGAGCTTGAATTTAGCTACACCTTACACCTTACCTAGTCTCTCTGATTGTTAAAGTAGTTTGTTCTACTGGGTGGTCAGGAGGGTTGATTGAGGTTGGTGACCATACAGTACCTAACCTGGGCCTTGCTGCATTATGAACAATAAAACTGGAATAACTTGAAAATAAAGCTGTTACTCCTATTGTTCATCAGCATGACCCAGATTGTGCTGTAGTACAAAAGCCTCCAAAAATGGGCTTGCTACTCATTTTCTTTTCACTTCAAACATCCAGCAGGAGGGGCTGGGACCCAGTGTATCCTCTGCAGTCCTTTAGGAACTCATGCTGACAGGAGCACCATCTGGACACAGTTCTCCACAGTCCTAGTTATGAGGAAATCACAGTGAACCAGAGGGGATGTGTGTCACCTTATTCATGCTACCATGGCCAAGTGAGCCACAGATTTGTGCCTGAGTACCTTAGGTTCTCTTTTTAAGAAAAAAAAAAAAAGTGTTTAATTAATTAATTAATTTGGTATAGGGTCTCACTATGCAGCTCAGACTCATAGTAATCCTGCTGTCTCAGCCTCCCCAGTGCTGGTATTACAGCTGTGTACTACCACACCTGGTTTTGGTGGCCAGCATGGCATGCCTGGGGTTCTGGGGCTGGCACAGCATGTTGTATTGGGGACAAAATTTGGGTCCTTGAGCTTGCCAGGCAGGCACTTAGACCACTGAGCTATCTTCCCAGACCCCTCAGGTTCTCTTACAGGGACAGTCAGTTCTAGGGTGTTTGAGCAGCCAACTGTTCAGTGTGCAGTTGAATATTGCCACCCTGGAAGGGAAATGGGACTACAGGAAGAGACTGTTAGTCTCTTGCAAACTGTCATGACAAAACACCATAGACTGGGAGGGTCAAATAGACATTTTTATCAGAGTTCTGGAGCCTAGAAGTCCAAGATAAAGATATGGGCAGAGCTGGCCTCTCCTTAGGTTTCTCTGCGTGGCTTACAGATACCTGTCTTGTTCCTTAGTCTTCACATAATCCTTCTATGTAATTCTGTCCTAATCTCTTCTTATAGGACACCAGGCATGTTGGATCAGAGCCTACCCTATTGATACTATTTTATTATAATTGTCAGTTAAAGATCCATCTTCAGATAGAATCACATTCTGACATATTAGGAGTTATGACTTTAATGTAAGAAGTGGATGCGACTCAGCCTCCACTTCAGATGTGATAATGCTTAGGATAGGTTTATTTATTTCCTTTTTTTTTTCATTTTTATAATTTTGTAATTTTATAATTTTGGGCAGTGAGCTGTCATCTGTGGCCATATGCAGAGTCCTTCTGGAGCCTAGAGCCTGTGTTGGTGACAGAATAGCAAAACTTTTGCCCTCAAGCAGGCAGTGCAGCCGGGCATGGTGGCGCATGCCTGTAATCCCAGCACTCGGGAGGCTGAGGCAGGAGGATTGTTGTGAGTTCGAGACCAGCCTGAGCTACAAAGTGATCTTGAGGCCAGCCTGAACTGCATAGTGAGACCCTGTCTCAAAAAGACAAAAAAAAAAAAAAAAAAGCAGGCAGTGCCCGTGTTCTGTGGAGCTTCCTTGTTTTTTATTTAAGGAATCTTTCCCTATCTGAGGTTTAAAGACAACCCTGCTTTTCCACCTTCTAATGTCTTGCATTTTACATTAAACCTGGAGCCTCCTTGTTGATACATTGGAGGAGCGTCTGCTGTTGTCATTGAGGGCCTGTGATGGACAGAGCCTGTTTGCCAACTTAAATGGATATGTAATGTGAGAAGAAATAAATTTTTGATGTGTGAGGTCACTGAATTGGGGTCCTGTGTTGTACAGAGCAGAACCTGTTGTATCCTGACCAATGGGGATCCCATTTCTCCTTTTTCCATAGTGCATGGACTACCCCAGTATCAGCTTCTCAATACTGTCCTGGTCACACTAGCCCACAAGGTCTGTGGTCTGGTCTATCCTGTATTCTAGTTTTATAAGTAGCCTCAATTTTCTTGTAGGGAAACATTCATCACTGTTCTATTTTCATTGCCCTGGTAGCTTTTAAAATAATTAGCTTACAAACATAAAGAGAGAAGGTGAATAGAGGGCCATGGTATGCCCTTTGCTCAGCTCCAGCAACACTTCACAGGGCTCTGGAAGTGCCATGTCTGTGGCCATCCTGGTCAAGCTCCCTCTCTGGTACAGCAGGAGCCCTGAGCTCTCTTAGTTTCTCTTTGGGCCATGTTGTCCTCTATAGCCGGGCCTCAAATCCCTGTTCAGGAAAGAGTAGGTAATGATGATATCAGTGCAGGAGAATCCCTGGCCTCTGAGATGTTCTTAAATCCTCTCCTACACTCCCACAGCATAGGACTGGACATGTGGGGGTGAGTGAACGTGCGCGTGCCAGTTTTTTCTCTCTTACCACTGGTGAGCCCACTGAGTGGTTGGAAAGCTATATCTGAATTTTTTTCTTCTTCATTCTGTCCCTGTTTATCTGTCTTTACAGTGCAGGGATCTGGGGCTTTTGGGTTAGCCCTAGGTGGACTATGAAAGCAGAAAGGTGGCTGAGAACCCCTGCTGGGGTTCTTAGGAGGTTGTCTTACATCCTGGGGGCTGGGATGAGTTATGCTATAGAGTTGGCCCTTTATCATAACTTGTATCCTTAGTGGACTGGACTTCCTGATGGGTGGGCTGCAAAGCTGGCTCTAACTCACAAACGGGAACATCATGCTTCCTGTACAGCAGCAAATTTTCCATGTGTTCCTGAGACAGAAAGGCCAGTGGCTCATTGTTGGCTAGGTTCCCACCTCTGCCAGTAACTGCCTGGGGCAGGTTGGTTAAAAATGCCCCATCAGTGCAGCTTCCTTCCTGCTTTCTTGCAGGCTCCTTGGATCTGCTCCTGGGGCAGTGGATGTCCTTAGCTGCTGCCTGAGACATTCATGAGAAAGTTTATCAGCCTCTGTCTCTGACTTGGCTTCTCAGCTCAGCATCTTCCACTGCAGGTTGCCTTTGTACACTAATGTCATCTGGTCTGGCAGCCTTCGTGTGCTCAGGTCATCTAGCTCGTCACCACTCTCGTACTCCAGCCAGGTAGCTTTCAGACAGCACCAGGGAAGAGAATCAGCCATGTTCTTGTCTCTGTGAGCATGTCCCCACTGCCCCAGCTGGACTGGCCCTGTTAATGGGACAGTTGGCCACACAGACTCAGTGCTGGTTGAGTGCCCAACAGACACCACTGGAAAGGAGGCAAGGTAGGCTGGTGCTAGGACCATGATTGCAAGGACCATGATTGCTTATGGACCAAGCCAACTACACAAGCTGTGCCTCTTGCAATCAAGGCAGTTCAGGAAAACAGGTCTATAAGTTGTTCTGTCACCCTCCTTCTCTCAATCACTAGGGCCTGTCTAGAATGACTACATGCACACCTGCTGGGGCATTGTGCTGGGTGCCGTCTGGCTTGCTGCTGCTGAGTCCTGAGGGATTGGGGTCAGGTACTGCACCGAGGGAGATAAGGTCAGTGCCAACTGCTCATTGTGCCCCTGAATCCTGTTGAAGTGGTGGCCTTCTCAGGGAGCCAGATAGCACTGCTCTGTAGGAGCAGAAAGGCCTTTGTTATAGCATTAGCCTCCCATTTCTGCATGAAGGGAAAGGTTTGGATCTGGCTGGTGAGGATTTCATCTTTCCCGCAGAATCTTCAGGGCCACAGTGCCAAGGGCCTCGGTATGGAAATTGAGTCTATAACTAGAACTCAACTTCTGCATTTTGGCTTCCAGGTGGTACTCTGCCAGCAGGGGTGCCCAGGCCAGGCTTGGGTGCAGAATAGGGCCTGACTGCCTCCTCATGTTTTCACTGTAAACCCTTACTGAGTCAATTGAGGGGCTCCCTGGGCCCCAGGCAGGGCCAACAGTCAAGGCTACAGCCTTTCTGCCTCTGGAGACAGATGTGCACTAAGGCAGTATGAGGGATGCCTTTTCCTTCAGGGGAAGGGGCCTTTAGAGAGTGTGCCTTATCACCTCTTTCCTTTTTCCCCACACAGATTGGCAGGGGTGTGCCCTGGCAGGTAGAATGGCTGTGAATGGAATATGTCTTTACTGCCTTGGGGAAGATCCTTGGCTCCCACCTTGCCAGTGGGCTATGCTGCACCACCCTCCCTGCCTTCCCAAATTCCTCTCCAGGATCTGTATCTTTGAAGCCACTGCCTCCCTGCCCGCCTGGGCACTTCCCAAAGCAGATACTGACAGAGGATTCAATGAATCGAAGGTCGCCAGTCGGGGTGCTGACAGATGCCCGGCCATGATACTATTTCTGATTTAATAACCGAATGGGAGGCTGGCCCTTTGTAATAATTAGGGCTAATTACTGAGGAGGTGTTGACAGACCGGCTGAGAGGAAACAAACTACCTTTATCCCGTGGCTTAGAGTCAGATTACGGGCCCTGTGCTATCTGTCCCTCAGAAAGTAGACGCTTCAATCACTCAGCGAGGCTTCAAAGGGGAAAGGGCTCTGACAATGCACGGGATTTGGAAAGGAGCTATGAAGTGCTCCTTTGACTCTGAATTGCCAAACGGAGCCCCATTCCAGAAATGGTTTCTTTGTGCAGTCTGAGTTACCATGGCCAGATCTGCTTCCCATGCTCAGGGCCAGGGAGGAACTGGGTGGGCACAGGCAGGGCTAAGGCTGTAGCTATGGCTGGTACTGGAGCTGGTGTAGCCTGCTTTGGTCCTTCCCAAACTGGACGTGTGCAGCAGAGATGTGAGTGCCATTCATGGCCATCTCTGGCAACCCATGGACCAGAGCAGAGAGGTGAGGTATATTTTTCTTGGCCTAGAACCCTATCCAGTTGTTTGTGGCTATGAATGCCAGGTAATAGGATTGGGATCTTGCTATCCCAGCAGGCTTGTATCTTCCCTTGTTTTCATCAGGAGTGCAGTTTTTCTGCAGCCCACATGGACAGGTCTGTCCTCTTTCAGGAAGGGATTATGTCCTTGTTATTATTTATTGTAGGACCACCCCTTGGAGGCCTCAGTGTCTCTCCCCAAAGCATTCCCATCCTGTCTTGGGCAGAGACTCAAGGCTGTGGAAGCTATACTGACCCTCATGGCAGAAGGCCCCAGTGTGTGAGATGGGGATAATTCCCAGAGGGTGTTAGAGCTGGTTCCTGGGGGGCTGTATGCATGTCTGCTGGGTTCCCTGGATCTTCCTGCACTTCACTGATTTGAAACAGCAGTGCTGGGCAGTCTGCCAGTGAGTGGGCTTGGATGCCCAAGGGGGTGTGTTTGTGATCCTGCAGGGTAGGATATGCAGGGTGGCTGAGAGAACAAGGATACCAGCTGAAGTCTCTGTGCAGGGCCAGTTCCAAGATTTCAGGCCTTCCTGTTGTCTGTTTTCATCAGGAAGATGCGTATGAACAACCGTGAGGGAATACCTTTCTGGTTCCAGGTGTAGCCTGGGAAGTGCTGGGTAGCAAGAGGTGGGATGAAAGCCACCTCACTTATATGTCATTGGGTGCCTGCCCTGGCCCTTGTGGCCTTGGCTGTGTTCCCGCTGGTTTGAAAGACCTGTGTATAGGTCCTAAGTCTTCCCATCTTGATGGAGTGAGTTGGGCTGGAGAGCAGCGCTGGTGTTCTTTCTCTGGTATGTTACTCCACTTGCACTGGAAGATGCCTTCTGGAAATAGTAGGGATGACTATCAAAATGATCCACTAACATCTTACCAGATGGTGACTAACTCATTTTAGGAGTTACTATTATTGATTTTGATCTATGTTGGGGCAGAAATAAGATGATGTACTACTTTAAATGGAAGAAACATTAAAAATTGGCATTAAATTTGTTATAGTGGTTATGAGCAGACATAGGAATTGCCAGGCCAGGGAGATGGCTCAGTAGAATAAGCACTTGTCTGGCAAGCGCCAGGGCCTGAGTTCAATTCCTGGTACTGGAAAAAAAAAAAAAAAAAGTAATTGCCTTATTAGCCAGAAACATCTGAGAATCAAGTTTTCATATTTTAGTAGTAAACTAAGTATAACTGTAGCACAAGAAAAAGAGCACACAAATATTATACAACTTATTCTATTTGAAATACAGTCTCCTAGAAAATGACCATGAGAGCAGTGGCCCAGGGCTTGTATGTAGAAGCAAGTCTGACCCCTGTCTTGCAGACATCTGAAGTTGGGCACAGCTGAGGCACCAGTACTGATATATTACTATTAAGTACAGCCCAGGCTGTATTCAGATTTCCTGAGTTTGTAACTAACGTCCTTGCTCTGTTCCAGGATCGTGCCCAGAATCCCACATTCTATTTACTCATCTCCTTAGGCTCCTCTTGGCTGTCATAATCTTCTTAGACTTACCTTATTGCTGATGACTGACAATTCTGAGGTGCAATTGTCCCGTATTTTTTTTAACGAACCCCACTTGGATTTGTTGCCTCTTTTTCTCATGACCAATGTCATGAGTTTTTGGGTGAAAGACCACAAAGAT
Organism: Ctenomys sociabilis; assembly: GCA_004027165.1. Lineage (NCBI taxonomy): Eukaryota > Metazoa > Chordata > Mammalia > Rodentia > Ctenomyidae > Ctenomys > Ctenomys sociabilis. The sequence goes on along the minus strand of PVKA01001410.1, from coordinate 95,778 downwards.
AAAGTGCCATTCTCATAGTTTCACATCATGTCATTAGTACATATTATCAATCTGACTTACTGCTATTAATGTTGACCTTGATCACCAGGTAGAGGCAGTGTTTGTTAGGACTGTCCCCTGTAAAGTTACACTTCCCCCCTTTCCTGTACTGTACTCTTTGGAGTTTAGCCCACACTTAAAGTGTAGGAGTTCAAGCTTCCTCCCTGAGAGTAGAATGGCTACATGAAATAGAATTCTGCAAGGGAGATTTGTTTATTCTGTTCATTTATTCATTCTTTTTATTTCAGTGTGGATTCATGGATATTTTATTAATATCATTATATGTACTTGCAATTAATGTTTTATTTTAAAGAAAAAATAAAATATTAAAATGATATAGAATTTCAAAATGTAGGAAATCAACAATGGTTGTTATATTGCATTTTGTTCTCATTATAATTTTTATTTTGAAGAGTGCATGTTGTTATCTTCAGAGTAATTGTTCAGATTACCAGATATAAGCATGCAAAATTGGTCAAAAAATTTTAAGAAGATAAAGCATTAACTGTTCCTTCCAATAAATCAATAGAAATTAGTAATACAGTTATCTTTGCTATCTCCTGTGTGTGTATATATATTATATAAATAATATATATATTATTTCCTTCCCCTTTTTTTCCCCTTTGTTCCTTCATTGTAGTTGTTCTTTCCTTTTGAAGTGTTATTTTAAAATGTAAATAACTGGCTGGGCCTGGTGGCGCATGCCTGTAATCCCAGCACTTGGGAGGCTGAGGCAGTGGAATCGTTGTGAGTTCAAGACCAGCTTGAGCTACAAAGTGAGCTTAAGGCCATCCTGGACTGCATAGTGAGACCCTGTCTCAAAAAGACATAAAAAAAAAATAAATAAAATAAAATGTAAATAACAATATTCATAACCATTGTTGAATTCCTATAATTTTTTAGTGAAATTCTGTATTTCTAATTTTTTAAAGCTATTTTTCATTTTCTTAAAAAAAAATAACAACCACTAGGAAGATAACAAGGTGGATAGTATTAATTATTGAATCTGTGATATAATTCAGCTATAAAAAAATAAGTATACAGCTATACTCTCTTAAGTTTCTGATTAAAAACAACTGCTATAATATCTGTAAGTACAATGTCATATATGCACCTTGTACAATACCAAAACATTATGAAAACATTCTACAATGTATTAATTATCAAATCTGTCCTGCTAATTTGTCTTGAAACTGTCTCATTGCTACTTGTTCTTCAATTAAAAAATAATAATAATAATAATAAAGATGGGGTTGGGGAGATGGCTCAGTAGAATAAGCGCTTGCCTGGCAAGCACAAGGGCCTGAGTTCGACCTCCGATTCCACCAAAAAAAAAGTAATAATAAAAGCAGAAGAAAAATTCCTCCTTGCAGTCCTTTGGCCTTGAGCCTCTCTCCCTCCTCTGATCCCTAGCAGCTACTCATCCTCCATATCCTCATTTGTGCCTTTTCCAAAATGGCATATAAATAGAATAGTACCAGATTCAGCCCTTTTGCTTTAGTTTTAATGTTCTGTTTTGTTTAATGCTGGGAATTGAACCCAGGGTCTTACCTGCTAGGCAAGTAAACTACCACAGAGCTTTATCCCCAGCCCAGTATGTAGCTTTTAGCTAAATGTAATTCTCTGGAAATTTATCTGCATTTTTTAATAAAGAGGTATTATTTATTGAATTAAATTAGTTACTTTAAAAACCTGTACCGCATATATATAGGACTTTTAATTTTGCATCAGGTCGTCACAAATCAGATTTATACACAGTCCTCAAAGACAGATAACACAAAGTTTCCAACTGGTGCTAACAGAAATCCTATTTCCTTTATCACAAACAAATTAAGAATTTTAAGTTTACAGATATGTAAAACAACAACATACCATAGCTAAAAAGTCTACTTTTAAAATAATAGGGCATTTTCTCATTTTTAGCCTAAATTTTATTTAATTCTTCCCAGTGGAACCAAAGCCTCCAGAGCCTCATTCCGTGTCATCCAAGCCCTGCACTTCTATTTCTGGGTAATAGATCCGTTCACAAATAAGCAATTCGGCCACCCTTTTTCATTTCAAACTTTTCTTTGCCAAAATTAAACAGCACGACACCAACATTTCCTCTATAGTTTTCATCTATGACCCCAGTTCTGACATCTATGAAGTGTTTGGCAGCCAAGCCTGAGTGTGGAGCCACTCTGCTGTAGCACCCAGAGAGAAGAGCGATTTGGATGTCCATCTTCACCAGAGTTTTCTCCATGGGTAGTATTGTGCAATCATAGGTGCTGTAACCAGTGGTGAAAGCATAGCCGCAGCTCTGCCTCAGAGGGCGGCAGTGATGTCTATGGAGTAGGGCATGGCAGCTGGAGGCAGAGGGCAGGCAGAGCAGAGGGCCCAACGAGAGAGCTCTGCATTGTTACATCTATTAATAGTTTGTTCCTTATTGCTGAATGCTATTCCATTCAACATAAGATGGCTAGCTCAGTAGGCTAAAGCCCCTGCTTAGGCAGGCACAGGGAATGGGGTTCAATCCCCAGGGTGCACTGAGATGGCGATTGGGACTGGGCATGGTGGTGTGCACTTGTAATCCCGGTGCTTGGGAGACTGAAAACAGGAGGATCACTATGAGACCCATCTGTGTAGTGAGACCCTGAATATTCTGTACTGCATACATTAAAAAAAAAAGGTGGTTATTTTCTGTTTGGGGTGATTATGGATGGAATTACTATAAATATTTTGTATAATAAAAAACAGGTTTTTGTTTGCAAGTTAGTTTTCATTTTTCTCTAAATATCTAGGGATGGAATTTCTGGATAATGAGACACCTGCATATTTCATTTTGTAAGAAAGATCCGAACTTTTTCAGAGTGCATTCTTGCCAGTGTATGAGAGTTCCTTTCACTTCACATTTTTGTCAGCACTTGGTTTTGTCACATTTTTTTTCCTTCTTCATTTTAGCCATTCAAATAGATGTATAGTGGTATTTTGTTACAGGTTTAATTTGCATCTCCCTAGTGGCTAATTTTAAACATCTTTTTGTATTTATTTGCCATCTGTCAATCTCCTTAGGTGCAATATCTGCTAAAATCCTGTGTGCATTGTTAGTTGGCTTGTTTAGTTGGAGTAGTTTTTAAAATTTGTGTGGGAGGGTTGTTTTTGTTTAACTTTTTCGGTACCAGGTTAAAAGTGATCTTTTTTTTTTTTCTTCTGCATGTTGTGGTTTATGGGTGCGCATTACTGCGCCCTGGTTGCAGGCGGGGCCGGTGCGGCATGGGGAACCAGGAATTGAACCCTAGTCTCTGTTTACCTAAGCAAACTCAGCAAAGCTTAGTCTGCTGAGCTATACCGCCAGCCCCCAAAAGTGATTGTTTGACAGGTCCTTTTTTTTTTTTTTTTTTGGTACTAGGAATTGAACTCTGGACCTCATGCTTGGTAGGCAGGCACTGCACCACTGAGATAAATCCCTAGCCCCAAAGTTTGACACTTATGATACCATTCAAGATAGCAAATGAGCTTGTCTGTTGTCCCTGAAGTTTCTTCTTGCCCCCTTTGTGCACCCCCTTACTTCCCTTCTTGAGGTCCCTACAGATCTGCTTTTCCATCACTTTAAATCCATTAGCATTTCCTAGAATTTTATATATAAAATAAAATAGAATAGAATCATAGTATTCTCCTAGTTTCTTTTACTCAGCATGTTTATTTTCAGATTCATTCACACTGAATTGTGAAGTAGGTTAGATTTCTTACCTTTTTATAGTAACATATAGATATATTCCACAGTGTGGCTATACCACTGTTGTTCAGATGTTGATAGACATTTGGGTAATTTCTAGTTTGGGACTACTTTTTAAAGAAGTGATGAAAGTTCATTAAAAAATGGTTAGGCCATTTTGTAATCCAACATGAGTTTCAGTTGCTTCACATATTTCCAACAATTGGAATGATCAGGCTTTTTAATTTTAGCTATTCTGATAAGTATGCATAAGTATGCATTAACATTTTAATGTAATTTTCATGTACATTTCCTTAATAACCAAAAATTTTGAATGTGTTTTGTGTCATTATTTTCTTTCTTTCTTTTTTTTTTTTTTAAATTTTTTTGGCAGAACTGAGGATTAAACTCAGGCCCTTGAGCTTGCTAGGCAAGCACTTATTCTACTGAGCCATCTCCCTGGCCTCTTGTGTCATTATTTTCTATTGTATCTTTTTTTGTGAAATATTTGTTCAAATCTTTTTCCTATTTTAATTTTTTTTCTGTTTTATATTAATGAGTTTAAAAATTCTTTATATTCAGTATACAAATTTTATATATTTGTTAGGATTTGCCAGTAGAGTCATATGAGGTAGAGTAGTGCTTTGTTTTGATTTTTTAAGTATTTAACTTAAAAGTGCAGGCTGTTGTAACTCCGAGGTAGAGTGTTTGCCTAGCATGTGTGTGGCCTGGGGTTCAAATCTCAGATTTGCAACCTCTCTGCTTCAGGTTTCCCAGGTTGTTGGGATTATAGCATGTGCCACCATACGCAACATCATTGAATCTTTTTTTTTTTTTAATCATGAATGGATGTTAAATTTTATCCAAAGTTTTTTTTTCTTTTTTTTGGTGTCAATCAAAGAATTTTTGGGACTGGGGAGATGGCTCAGTAGAATAAGTGCTTCCCTGGCAAATGCAAGGGTCTGAGTTCAATCCCCGGATCTGCCAAAAAAAAAAAAAAAAAAAATCAAAGAATTTTTTTTCTTCAGTATATTAATGTGATAGTTTATAAAAACTAGCTTTTGAATATTGAATTAGCGTCCCATTCATATAATTGGTTCATACTATATTCTTTTTTTCTCTCCAATTGTTCTTATATATTGTTTGATTTTATTTTCTGTCTTTTGAGGATTTTTATATCTCTTCATGAGTAATATTGGCCTACATTTTTCTTGTACTACCATTGTCTACTTTGGATATTATGGTGGGATATTACAGTACTAGTCTTATAAGATGAATTAGGGAGGTTCTTGTTTTCTGTTTTCTGTAAAAATTATATAGAGTATTATTTATTCTTTATATATTTGGTAGGATTTGCCAATAAAGTCATATGAAGTAGTGTGATGTTTCATTTTGATTTTTTAACTATTTAAATTAAAAGTACAGGTTGTTACAACTCCGTGGTAAGAGTGTTGCCTAGCATGTGTGTGGTCTTGGGTTCAAATCTCAGTACCACAAAACAAAGCACTATAAAACCCTTCAATTAATATGTGGCTATTCAGATTATCTTCTCACCTCTTCTGTAGCTTTCAACTTGTATTTTAGAAAATTTATTGAGTTATTTAAATTGAAATGTTCATAATATTTATTACTTTTCTAAATGTTTCTGGTGTCTGATAACCCTTCTTTTTCTGGGGAACTGGGAATTGAACTCAGGCCCTTGCTGAGCTATTTCCCCAGCCCTGATAACCCTTCTTTAGTTGTAATTTAGTTTTTCTTTTTATCATTATTACTTCTGCTAGGATTTTGTCAGGTAAAGAAACAGTATCTAGTTTTGCTAATTTTTCTATTGTTATACTGTTGTCTGTTTTATTTATTTCTGCTCTGTCCTAATAATTTCTTTCCTTTTACTTGCTTTGAACTTATTTTGTACCCTTTTCTAGTTTCTTAATGATAAAACCAGTTCATTGATTTGGAGGTCTTTCTGATTTTTAATATAAACATTTATTGCTATAAATCTCCCTCTAGGACAGTGGCATCAGCAAGATAAATGAATAGGGTTGCCTTTTGCTCATTCCTTTCTCGCAAGAGTATAACAAAGAATGAATGATTATATTCCAATTGGAGTCATTGAGAATCTCTTCTAGAGAACAGCAAGAAAATGGTTAAGATCCCTTTGGAACACCAAAACTTGGCATAGCATAAAGAAAGAGCTGGGGAGATACCTCAGTGGCATAAGCATCTGCCTGGCAAGTTCACGGTCCTGAGTTCAAGCCCCAGTACTACATGCTGTGCTAGCCCTAGAACTCTGCTGGGTCAGCCCCAAAACTAGGCATGGTGGCACATGCCTGTAATCCCAGCACTGGAAGGCTGAGACAGAAGGATCACTATGAGGCTGAACTGCATAATGAGACCTTGTATCAAAAACAACAAAGAGGCAAGCAAGACACTCCTCTTTCCCACAAAGATCAACTAGAAGCCAATATAACAATTTTTAGAAGAGAAAATAATCTGGAGGATTATTTTCCTCCAGTCCCCACTGCTACTGTAGAAGATTATATGAGAGGCTCCAGCTCTGTTTCCGGGCACAGTTTGGACCATTGCCTGTTCTTGGTGCTACCTTGCCAGAGTATGAGACCGTGTTGCACACCTTCTGCCTACCATGACTAAAGGTGCTGTGGCTCATTGCTATCTTGAAACTGGACCTACTATTAAACTGCATCTTGTCCTGGGGACTGGTTTCTTGAGACTGCCATCATTCTATTATACTCATACAAGTGTCTGTAGCACCACAACCCTAGCTGCTGAAAACCTAGGGCTAGCTGAAAGATCAAGACCTTGTTTTCCAAACTCATATGGTATCCCATTCCCCAGGAAACAGTTGAACATACACAGAGGAGAGTTGAGACACAGCCAAAGATCTGACACACCTGCAAATAACTGTCCATGACTTAAGAGCCAATCAGGTGGCAGCTTCACTCAGCCCATTCTAAGCCAGCTGCACAGCAACCAGCCCACAATAGTAATAGATATCCAACAACTATTAAGTTGGACCCAAAGAGATACTCTTCAAGGCACAGTATAGCCAAACTGTCAAAAGTCAAGGACAGTTCTAAAAGCAGCAAAAGGAAAGGATCAAATCACATATAAGGGAATCTCCATTAAGATAATAACAGATTCCTCAGCAGAAGTCTTGCAAACCAGGAGAAAATGGTGTAGTGTGGCGTATTTAGATTGCTAGGAAAAAACAAAAGTAGCAACCAAGAATGATGTACCCAGCTGTCTCCTTCAGAAATAAATAAGAAATAAACATCTTTCTTAGATAAACATCACTGAAGAAATTCATCACCACTAACTAGTTTTATAAGAAATGTGTAAAGGAGTCCTATAGCTACAAGTGAAAGGACAATAACTACTATCATGATAACATGCAGAAGTATAAAACTCACTGGTAGATACACAAATGAGAAAAAAGGCTCAAACTACAAATATTAACAATAAAGGAAGAAAAAAGCAAATGGTTCTTATGTAGCAATAATAAATTTGAATGTAAATGGATTTAATCACACCTCCCAATATAGACCAGCTGAATGTAAAAACACAAGGCCCAGTTCTCTGCTGTATATAAGGAACTCACTCCACTAGCAAGGACACACCAGTTAAAAGGGAAGTGATGGGAAGAGATAGCCCATGCAAACAGAAAGCAGAAGTGAAAAGGACTCATTATTCTCACTTAAAACAGACTTTTAAGTCAAAACTGCAAAAAAGATCATTGTATAATAATAAAAGGATCAATTCAAATAATAGGATGACAGAAACCAGTTATCTCAGTAGATGCAGAAACAGCATTTGCTAAAGTTCTTTTTTTTTTTTGTCTTTTTGAGACAGGGTCTCACTATGCAGTTCAGGCTGGCTTTAAGTTCACTTTGTAGCTCAGGCTGGTCTCGAACTCACAACAATCCTCCTGCCTCAGCCTCCCGAGTGCTGGGATTACAAGCATGCGCCACCACGCCCGGCTTTTCTTTTTTTCTTTTCTTTCTTCTTTTTTTTTTTTCTTTTTTTGTAGCATTTGCTAAAGTTCATTATCACTTTATAATAAAATTTCAACAAATTAAGTATAAAAGGAACATAACCTTTGGCACAGTTAAGGCCATATACAACAAGCCAGTAACTAAAATACTGCATGGATAGGAGGGTTTATTCTGAGACCTTTAACAAAGACAAGGATACCCACTTTCATTACTCTGGTTTAACACATTACTAGAAGTCCTAGTCAGAGCAGTTAAAATAAATGAAGGGCACACAAATTGGAAAGAAGAAAACTATCCCTATTTGGATAACATGATCTTTTGCATAGGAAAACCTAAAGACTACAAGAAACTTAGAACTGATGGATGAATTCCATAAAGTTACAGAATACAAGATGAACATACAAAAACCAGTAGTATTTATATGCCAATAATAAATTTGAAAAAGAAATCAAGAAAACAATCCCATTTCATAATGTCTACAAAAAAATCTAGAATACCTTGGAATAAATTTAACCAAGGAAATGAAAGTACAATGAAAACTAAAACATGGATGAAAGACGTGGAGGAGGATCCTGCAGGATGCAAAGACATCTCATATTCATAGATTGGAAAGATTGTTGTTGAGAGTTTCTCACCCAAAGCAGTCTATAGATTCAATGTATTCCCTGCCAAAGTGCATTGTTATTCTTCACAAAAACAGAAGAAAAAAAAAAAATACTCCTGTTAAACCACAGAAGACTGAATAGCCAAGTACTACTGAACAAAAAGCAAAGGTAGAGGCATTACAGTACTGAATTGTTTTTGTAATATACTATAAAGTTAAAGAAATCAATAGTGTGGGACTGGCATAGAAACAACCAGTAGAAGAAGGGATAATATTTATAAACTATTAATTTGACCAGGGATTAATATCCAGAATATATAAGATACTCAATAGCAGGAAAAAGAATCTGTTTTTAAAATGGCAAGTGATCTGGATAGACATTTTACAAACAAACAGTATCAGTACAAATGTCCAAAAAAGTATGCATGTGACTAAAATCAAGGAAATGCAAATCAAAACCACAAGAGATATTTTACTCTAGTTAGAATGGCTATTATATATTTTTAAAAAACGCTGGTGAGGTTGTAAAGAAAGGGGTACTCATATCCTGTTAGGAATGTGAGTTAGTATAGCCATTGTGGGAAACACTGCAGAGTTCTGAAAAAAAGAAAAAAACCTAGACATGCAGCTATCCTATGATTCTGCAATTCTATTACTAGGTGTATATCCAAATGAAACTAGCATGTTAAAGGAAATTGGTATTCCCCTGTTTATCGTAGCACTGTTCACAGTAGTTATAATATAACTCAATATAAAATCAATTTAAGTGTGCACTAAAGGAAGGATGGATAAAGAAATGTGATATATATCCTCAGTGAAATATCAGTCATAAAAGAATAAAATCCTTGCTTTAGTGGCAAAATAGATGAGCCTGAAGAACATTATGTTAAGTGAAATAAGCACAGAAAGGCATACTGTGAGTTTTTGTTCAAATATGGAAGCTAAAATAGTTGGTCTCATACAAGCAGAGATTAGAATAGTGATTACCAGGGAAAGGTGAGAGGGAATGAGGTGGAGAGACAATAATTAATGAGTTCAGGAGTGCTTGGGTTGGTAGCACCACAGGGTAACTGGTTGACAACAGTGAACTGTATATTTCAAAATAGCTTATAGAGAAGACATTGAATGTCCTCAATGCAAAGAAATGTTAAAGCCTGAGGTGATGGATATGCCAATTGTATTGATTAAAAATAAAAATGTATATAAGAGGCTGGCAAGATAGCTCAGTGGACTAAGCACCTGCTTAGGCACACACAGGTATACCCAGCACTACACTGCCATGTCAGCCCCACCCCAGGTGCTCTGAGCCAGCCACTGAGGCTGGATGTGGTGGCACATGCCTGTAATTCCAGTGCTGAGGAGGCTAAAAATAGGAAGATCACTGAGTCTGAGCTGCACCCTGCACCAAATACATTAAAAAAAAGGTATGTAAGAAAATTCCATCTTTTTGTGATTTTGATGGTCAAACCCAGAGCCTTGTGCATGCAAGGTAAGCACTTTACCAGTGAGTTACATCCCCATCCAGAAAATTCCCAGGAAGCACTGCTATAGATACTTCTTACAATTATTGATAGATTGTATGCTCATTTTCCTTGTCCCTAAAAATGTTCTTTACCCTGAGTTGTACTTCATCTGGTATTAATATATCTATTCCAATTCTTTTTTGGGGGGTGGGGGGGAACTGGGGATTGAATTCAGGCCTTTGCACTTGCCAGAGAAGTGCTTATTCCACTAAGCCATCTCCCCGGCCCCTCCAATTCTTTTTTTTTTTTTTTTTTTGAGACAGGGTCTCACTATGCAGTTCAGGCTGGCCTTAAGCTCACTTTGTAGCTCAGGCTGGTCTCAAACTCACAACAATCCTCCTGCCTCAGCCTCCCGAGTGCTGGGATTACAGGCATGCGCCACCACGCCCGGCTTACCCTCCAATTCTTATTATTTGTATAGTATATATTTTTCCTTATACTTGGGTCTTATAATTAACATGCAAAAGATATGTTTGTTATAATAATTGATATTATTCTGTGTAGACATATTTTTCTTTTTACCATTTTCTTCCTGTTACCCCTTTCCTGCCTTCTTTTGAATTATTCAATTATTTTCAAACTAATTTTTCTGTTCTTGAGTTATGTTTCTAGTGGTTGCTCTAGACAGTATAATGTACATACTTGTATACCTTTCACCATCTTCCTAGAGTTAATATTTCTTATTTCAGATAAAACATGGAAGACTTACAACCATACGTCTCCTTACTCTCCCATCGTTACTTTTATTACTTTATAGATGTATTTAAAACTAATGATTTTATTAACTTTAGAAATCATACATGATCACTTAAGAGGTGAAAATTGTCTTTTATATTATTCACTGTTTCTTTTTATTCCTTTTTGAGGTTATGCGTTTCTAATTCTTGAACCTGATAAATTTCATTTAGCATATCCTTCAGTGTGCTTGTGCTAGCAAGAAATTCTCTTAGTTTTCATTCATCTGAGAATATCTTTATTTTGACTTCATTCCCTAATGGATAGATAATTTGTTAAGGTCTTCTAGTATTTTAATGAAGACATTCCACTGTTACATTAGTCCATTTTCTATTAATATAATAAAGCACTTGAGGCATGTTTGATTTGTTAGAAAATGAAGTTTACTTAGCTCATAGTTTTGGGAGCTGCAAGACAGCTGAGGTGGTCTCGATGGCTTGGCTTTTGTTGAAGTACCCATGATGGATAACATGGATAAGGTGTTTGTGGGCAAGGAGTGATCACATCAGATAACCGACGCTAACTTGTAGCTGTATGACCAGGGCCTGTTTTCAAGGCTGTGGCTCAAAACACACAACTCAGGAAACTTGACCCTTTATGGTAGATCACTTCCCCAAGATTTTGCTGCTTCCCAAATCTGGCAGCTTTCACTCACTTTTAACTTTTCAGATAAAGATGGTCCCCAGTTATGATGATTCCATTTAATATTTCTTGACTCAAGATTGCAAAAGCAGTATGCATTCAGAAGTAGCTCTTCCAATTTTTTTTTTTTAATGTATTTGTTTGTTACAGGGTCTCACTACACAGTTCAGACTCATAGTGATCCTCTTGTTTTCAGCCTCCTCAGTGCTGGTATTACAGCATACACCACTATGCCCAGACTCTGTGGCTGGCTTAGCCCACCCTAGGAGCCAGGGATTGAACCGTGGGCCCTATTCTTGTCTAAGCTTGCCTAAGCTTGCCTGAGCAGGTGCTTTAGTCTGCAGAGCTATCTCATCAGCCCATCTCTTCCAATTTTGAATTTGTATTTTTCCCCAGGCTAGTGAGGTTTTGGGCAGCAGCAACAGCAGCAGCAGCAACTACAACTCCCAGTTAGTCAAGGCCATCATGAGGGTGAGCAGCTGCCACTCCACAGTGCTGTGTTGATAAGCTGGTGTACTTACTGATTTAAAAGTAGTAAGTACATTTTTTGACTGCAATATTTTCAACTTATCAAAGGTTTTTGAACATAAATTCATGTGTTTACTTTGTGTATTTTGCCCAAAAATTTTAGTTATATTCAGCCAGAGAGACAGAAGCAGAGATGCTCTGCAGTGAGCTTATTTCATCCTGTCTGGCCAGAACCAGAAATATCTGTGTATTTTTTTCTTTTTGAAATAGGGCCTTATGTTGCCTATACTAGTTTCAAACTTGTGGGCTAAAGCAATCATTTTGCCTTAGTCTCCCAAGTAGCTACAGGTATTTGCCGTTGTTCTCAGACCTTCTACCCATTTAGGTCCCCCTAGACACCATACTGGGGATTAAACCCAGGACCATTGTACTGAGCTACACCTATTGCTTCCCTCTTCCCTTTTCAAGAAAAAATTGAGACAGTGTGTTAATCACTTTTTCATTGCTAGGACAATAACTAACACCCACAGCTTGAAGCAAGAGAGATTTATTTTGGCTCATGGGAACTGTCTGGTCAGCTGGCTGCAATGAAGAGGTAGCATGGTGGAAGGGGCTAGTGGCAGAAAGTGGCTTACATCATGGTAGTCAGGAAGCAGATAAGAGAGAAGCTGGGAAAGGAGTATGTCTTTCCAGGTCACATGCATAGCCACCCACTCTCTGACCAGACTTCCACTCCCAACAGCAGATTGTATAGATTGTTCCCATGATTGAGTAACCTTCCAAAAGCTTCACTTACGAGCTCATGAACCTTTGGAAGACATTCTTCATCTAAACCATATAGGCTCTAGCCAAGTTGTCCAAGTTGAGCTTCAACTTGCTGTCTTTCTACCTCAGTCTCCCAGAATGCTGGGGTCACACGCTTGTGCCTCCATACCAGCTCCAGTATAGTTTGTTTACATTTATTTCTCCATAAGTAAACTTGTGTTTGAGCATCTTTCCATGTACTTAAGAGCCATTTTTATAGTGTTTTCTATAAATTATATTCATATATTTTGCCCATTTTCTAATGGGTCTTTACTTTCATTAATTTTTTTAAAGTTTAGTTATCTTTTGAAGATACTAGCTTTTTTCTTTTTGACATGAAAATTGTAAAATATTGTAGAGAGTTGTCAATTTTCTTCTGTTGTATCTAAGTTTTGAATTATAGCAGCTCTTTCCTACAGCTAAGTTATGGAGCAGCTCTTCCATGTCTTTTATCTAGTATTTGAATAATTTTATTTTTTTACATATTGATCCTAGATTCCATTTCATGTAAGAGATATCTATCTATCTATCTATCTATCTATCTATCTATCTATCTATTTATTTATTGTGTTACCAGAGATTGAATTCAGGACCCTGTGCTTGCCAGCCAAGCACTTATTCTATGGAGCTATCTCCCTAGCCCTATTATTTTAAAGAGAAAAAACAAAAATCTAGAATAAATAATAAGGACAGAAACAAAGCAATATAAGACAGTACAAATGGTGCAAATTTCAGAATGAGAATGTAATAGTAATAATGGTTGTTATATTGCATATTGTTATTGTGAGGTTTGTTGCTTAGACTACCAGATGTCAATATGCAAGATTGATCAGTTAAACATTCACTCTTCCTTTCAATAAACCTTAATTTATTTCCCTTGTCCTTTTTTTTTAATTTATTTTTTATTTTATTGAAGTACAAATATCAATCAGACAGTTTTAAGACACCTTAACAAGGCAGATTTGATAAATTAATACATTGCAAACTGTTTTCATACTGTTTTGGTATCGTATAAGGTGCATACATGATATTATACTTACAGACATTATTATAGCAGATGTCTCTTATCAGTAAATTAAGAGTGTAGCTGCTTAGTTATCTTTTTTTATACCTGAATTATATCAAAAATTCAATAATTATTTTCCTAGTGGATGACCATAGTACTAGAAGCTGACATAATATCCTGTCCAACCACCATCAGTGCAAATCTTGCCTCTCATAGGATTACGTAGAAGCACAGCGTTATCTATCCCAACTGTACTGTCTATACACACACATCATGATTTTTTCTTTCTACACCCCTTCCTTTGTCTACACCTGTCAAAGGTGGGCACTCCATTGTCATTCAACTAACTTAGGTGCTTGAACTCGACAACACAATCCAACACAGTCCAGCATTCCACAACAATAGTGAGTTATTCAAAAAAGTTGTCAACCATAGCCATTTACATCCCTTGTCCTTTTCACTTTGTAAATTTATTTTATTTTATTTATTTTTTGTCTTTTTGAGACAGGGTCTCACTATGCAGTTCAAGCTGGCCTTAAGCTCACTTTGTAGCTCAGGCTGGTCTCGAACTCACAATAATCCTCCTGCTTCAGCCTCCTGAGTGCTGGGATTACAGGCGTGCGCCACCACGCCCGGCTCCATATAAATTTATTTTAAAGAGAGTATACAATAATAATAGATAAGACATTAAAGATGATTTATATTTAAAAGAATAAGATGAAAGGTATTCAACTGTGGTTATTGTACATTGTTATCTTCATTGTAGTTGCTCATATTACAGATATTAGCATTTAGAGTTAGTCAGAGTAAAAATTTTAGACTTTAACTGCTTTTAAAAAAAAACTGACAGAAATTAGTAGTGCAATCTTCTCAGTTATCCTGTATATATACTTACATGATTTTCCCTATCTTTTCTCCTTGTAAAGTTCTTTCTGTTTTAATATATCTGTTGTACTTTTCAGATTTTATTTATTCTTTCAGGTTCTTATAGTAGAGAGACAGTACAATATTTATACATGTTGGTCTGATTTATTTCACTTATGACTATGGCCTCTGTGTACCTATAAAGAATACCATAATATTCCATTGTATAAAAACACCACATCTTTTATGTATTCCTCATGTGATGGGCATTTGGCTTATTTCTAAGATTAACTGTGACAAATTGTGCTGCTATCAATTATAGCCACAAATGTAAACAGACTGTATTCACCAATTAAAAGAAATAGACTGGTGGAGTAGATCAAGAAATAAAATCCAGAGCAGGGGAGATAGCTCAGAAGAATAAGCGCTTGCCAAGCAAGTACAAGGTACTGAGTTCAATCCCCAGGATTGCAAAAAAGAAAAAAAGAAATAAAATCCAACAATATGCTGTATACAAGAAACGTGTTTAACTCAAAAGGAAATACATAGACTGAAAGTCAAAGGATGGAAAACAATACTCCATAAGCCAGCTCAGGAAAAAGTAAAGTTAGCTATTCTGTTCACAGACAATGTGAACTTCAAACCAAGAGTGATCAAATGAGATAAAGAAGGTCACTATGTACTTGTTAGGGGAAAACTTCAAGAGGAAGAGATAATAGTCACAAATATGTATGCACCAAATATGGGAGTACCCAGCTATGTTAGACAAGTTTTAAAGGACATAAAAAATTTAATAACCTGGACTGAGGATGTATCTCAGTGGCTTTAAGCACCTGTCTAGCAAGTGCAAGGTCTTGACTTTGATCCCCAGTACTGAAAAAAAAAAAAAATTAATAACCAATAACACAGTCTTAACAGGGGATCTTGACACTCCAGTATCTCAAAGAGATAGGTCAACTAGACAAAAAATTAGCAAAGGTAGCAGAACTGAACCAAATGGACTTAGTGGACATTTGCAGTGTTCCACCCAACAACATCTGAATGGACATGTAAGAGTTCAATTGATTGGTACTGGGGATTGAACTCATAACTTTGCATTTGCCAGGCAGGCTCTTGTGACACTGAGCTATCTCCCTGACCCAGGAGTTTTTTTTTTTTTTTTTTTTTGGTGGAACCAAGGATTGAACTCAGGCCCTTGTGCTTTCCAGGGAAGTGCTTATTCCATTAAGCCATCTCCCCGGCCCTAGGAGGGTTTTTTTTTTTTTTTTAATAAATGGTTTGTAATTTTTAAGAAAAAGGATCTTTGTGATTTTTTACTTTATTCCTTGTTTGTTGTACTCTTGTAGAATCTTAGTTTTATATGTTTCTTCTTTGTAAAACTGGTATTTCTTTGTTACCCAATATACTAGAAAAAAACGTTTTTTGGAGATAGGGTCTTACTATGTAGTTCAGGCTCTTGAACTCACTCTGCAGCCCAGGCTGGCCTTAGACTTACAATGCTCCTCCTGCCTCAGCCTTCCAAGTGCTGGGATTATAGGTATGTGTCACCATGCCCATAATTTCCGTGTACCTTTGAGAAGAAGGAATAAGCTTTATGTCAGCATATCAGTTTCACATGGCTTCATATATCTACCCTGTTATTTGTGTTGTCTAGGTCATTCTCAGTGTCCATTTTATCTAATTGTACTGTCATATTCTCTAGTCATTTCTCTGACTCCTTATATCTTCTGTACAGGATAATATCTCTGTTATGTACTACACTGGTATATTGTGTTCAGCTTTGCTAATACTAGTATTTAAACATGTACTTTCCTACTGTTTTATTTTTTTTTAATATCTTTGTCCATCTCTAATGTTAGCCATTTGAAATCACTGTATTGTTTTTTGTTTTGTTTTGTTTTGTTTTGTTTTTAAGGGAAGGAGGACGGGGATTAAACCTAGGGCCTTTGCAGTTAAGTATATCCCCAGCCCCTACCCCCTTTTAATTTTTAGATGACATTTTTTTTTAAGAGGGAGATGCCAGGAATTGAACTTAGGATCTTGTACTTGCCAGGTAGGAATTGTGCAGCTGAGCTGTCTCCCTGGTGCTAGATGAGATCTTATTAAGTTGCCCAGATGGGCCTTGAACTTGTTATCCTCCAACCTCAGCTTCCCAGAGTGCTGGGATTATAGGTATATACCACCACAGTGGACTTTCTTTCTTTCTTTTTTTATTGACTTATGTGTTCTGAGTCAATAGGTAGATTTTGAGTGAGTGCTTCAACAGATGTGTGTAGTGTTTTCTGTCTGTAGCTTCCTTTTTATTTCCTTAAAATCTCTTGATTTAAATTACAATTTTGAACTTAATCTAGGTCAGACTGCAGCTTATTCTTTCCAGTTCTGTAAAGTATTTTACTGTGTGAATTTACCAAACTCATACCATTGTACAGTTGATAAGCACTTGGGTTGTTTCTAGTTAATATGTGCAATGCTGCTATAAGGATTCTTGTACATCTGAGAATTTCCTAGGATATTTATCTAAGAATACGATTGCTAAGTCGTAAGTTGGGTGAGATATGACCAAGTTATATTCTATGTTGAAATTTCTTTTTCCCTGTCCCCATGGGCTTCAATTCTCACTTCAGATTCTTCCTGGATCCTAATGACCCATTTCCCTTCCTCCCTTCCTCATGTTGCTATATTCCAGTGTCTGACAGCAAATCTCAGAGAGGCTTTCTCTGCTCCTAACCACTCTGCCATCTTTACATAAGTCTCAGGACTGGGTTTTCTGAAGTGGTTTTTTCAGTTTATGCTTCTTCCAGCATGGTTGAAGGTTCCAATTGGCCCATGTCTTTGTCAGCATTTGACAGACTGTAATATTTTGCTAATCTGCCAAGAGTATATTTATATCATGCTATGGTTTTGACCAGCATTTCCAAGATTATTAATTAGTTTAAACATCCTTTCTTTTGTTTATTGGACATTTATGCTGATTGCAAATAGCTGTTTAAGATTTTGCTCATTTTTCTTTTTTTGGCATTTACTTCCCTCTCCTAGATTTGGTGTTTGCTTTTTTACTGCACTGATGTGCACATATATTCTCAATATGAGTCCAGTGTAAACTTGTTTACTTTCCCTTCCCCTAGCATAGTGTCATATTTTTTAACTTAGAAAAGAGTTGCAAATGTCCTGTCATAAATACCTGTATGCCTTCTTCTGCGTTCACCAGTTGCTGACATTTTGCAGTCCTTGCTTTACTTCTCAGTCTGCACAGTCATCCCTCCATATCCATAACTTCCCCATCCACAGATTCTACCAGTTGTGCCTATTCTGAATATGTACAGGCCCTTTTTTGACATTATTCCCTAAACAATATAGTATAACAATCATTTATATTGACTTAGGTATTATAAGTAATCTAGAAACAGCTTAAAGTATACAGGAAAATACCCATAGGTTCTGTGCAAATACTGTACTGTTTTATATAAGGAACTTGAGCATCTTTGGATTTCTATATCCATATAGGCCCTAGAACCAATGCTCCATAGATACTGTGAGATGACTCTACATATATGTACAAAGAGATTAAGAGAGACATTTTTCTAAATCATTTGAAAAATAAATACTGACATAATGACATTTTCTCCCCAAACCAGGAACAAGCATCTCTGAAAAATAAGGAATAAGTAAAGTGATAATTCCATTTGGTTGGAGGCCACATGTAGATTTTCTCAAATGTCCCAAAAGTGTCCTTATAGCTAGCTATGGTACTGAGGATTGAATCTACGGCCTTTTCACATAGTAGCTGCCTGTCTCTAAATTGCCCAGACTAAGCTTAATCAAGCAATTCTTCTGCTTCGTCCTCCCAGAGAGTTCTGAGATTGTTTTACACTATGCCCAGCTTTATCTATTTTTTAATTCAGGATTTAGTTAAATATCCAAGTTGTAAAGTTCATGTTTCATTTGGTTATGAGATTTCCTGTGTGTGTGTGTGTGTGTGTGTGTGTGTGTGTATGCGTGCGAGCGTGCGCTAGGGAACAAACCCAGGGCCTCGTTGCATGCAAGGAAAAATAACAATGAGCCACATTCCCAGTCCTGAGATGCCTTTTTAAATTTCTCTTAATATATGAGTCAACTACCTTTTACTTTCTGGCTTTTGTTGTTTCTCTTGACCTTGCCTTTTCATGAGTCTAGGCCAGTTGTCTGTTGTCCTGTATCTAGATGTGTCTGATTGTTTCCTCAAGGCCAGGTTCAGGTTTTCCTGTTGGCACAGAAATGCAAGGATGGCGCCTTGACTTCATGTTGCATCACACCAGGAGATAAGTGATGCCTGTTGTTTATCTTTGGTGGTGCCAACTTCTATCAGTTGTGAAGGTGGTGACAGCCAGATGTCTCCATTATAAAGGTACATTTTCCTTTTGTGATTAGTAAATAACCTGAAGAACAATACTTTGGCATGATGCAAATCCATTTCCTAGCAACCTTTCACCAGAGTGAATTCTTTTCAAATCTGTGATTTTTAGTCACTCGCTATTTACTTACAGTCTTAGTTCCCTGTTTTTTATCTCCTTAAAAACACAAAATACTCATATGTTGTATACCTGAATTCTTTACATTGCAGACCTCGTTCTGCTTCCTGTTGTTTCTGATAGCTCTCACTCATGGTGCTGTTTCCTTGTTTGTTTTCATTGATTCATAACCATACAACAGCTCCTGGGTAGAAGGTATGTTCCTTCTGAGAAGATAAACTGAAATTTGACAAACTTCCAAGGTGGCGTGAATTGAGGCTTGCATTTCTTATGGTCTCCATATTTATCGCAGTTCTCCTCTAAGACCAGACACCTTGGGATGGCCATAAGTTTTCACTTTGTCACTGCAGAGGCTGTCAGACCCAAATTTAAGATCACCAGTGTAGCAGGTACCCTCAAAGAAGGTCTAGCGAAGACTTTGTAGGCCTCACTTGGTTGAACCTTTTGTTTGTTTGCTTTGTTTTTGAGACAGTCTCACTGTGTAGCTCAGGCTCTTGAACTCACTATATAGCCCAGGCTGGCCTCACCCACATAGTGATTCTTCTGCTTCAGCCTCCTGAGTGCTGGGATTGCAAGGGTGTACTGTCATGCCCATTGCTTGGTTGAGTTTTTGATATAATATTTAGTCTCTGAAGGTTTAACTTGTATTTTGTTCAATTTAATGATGCACTGAGGGTTTCTTTCTTTTTTTTGTATTTTAGGAAAGGGTCTATAGGGTCTGCATGGTCTCACTACCAGATTGGACTTGTAGTGATCCACTTGTTTACAGCCTCCCAAGAGCTGAGATTATAGGTGTGTGCCACCATACCCAGTCTCAATTGCTGTCTCAGTGCACCCCAGCAGTGGGGCTGGCATGGCAGACCTGGGGATCAAACCCCTGGTCCCTGTACTTGCAGGTGCTTTAATCAGCTGACTATTTGGCCAGCCCCTGAGGGTTTTATTTCTTATCTTATGAATGTTTTTATTTGTTTTCTGCATGGAGGAGATGTCAGGATATCCATTTTGTGAAAGTGGCCTCAACCTCGTGAAATATGGAATACTAGGGACTTTGAGGGCTTGTGTGGTAGTGGAGGTTGGAGGGCCTCCTGCTGGCATATGTGGATTTACCTGGTGCTGTTATACATGAAGGTGGAATCTGATGGGCTGGAACAGACAAGAGCAATGCTCAGGTATCTCTGGGAGATGGCTTCCCTATTTTGCCCTGCTTCTCAGCTCTTTTTGCTGATTTCCAAATATGCCTTAGTGAGCAGTTGTTGTTTTGATGAAAAGAGAGGGCTCAGAGGTGAGCACAGGGCCATTTAGCTCTAAGGGCAAGGTAAGTACCTGGGGCTGACCTGTAGTCCATGGGTCAGATTATGGGGTGCACATGGGTGGAAACCCCAGAAATGATCTTGGGAAGGGACTTGTTGTCTTTGGGTATAGCCATTCCTCTGACCCTGACTCACCTGCCTTGACTTGAATTGCATGTGGATTCTGTCTGAGCTAACACAGCCTTTATGGACTGTGGTGTCTGCCAGCATGCTGGGTATGTACATAACCTTCTGAGGGACATGGTTCCATCACCATGGCTGCTATACCTGCTAAAGTGTAAAGGTGGGATGTAAATTGGTGCCAGCTATATATTTTCTGTGTACCTGGAGAGCTCAGTGTCCCTCTCTATGGAAATCATCCTAAGGCCTGCTAGGCTGCTTCTGTTGTCGCTTCTATTTGTGTTGCTGGGACCAAAGGCCTTCAGTTCCAGGAGTTTGTAGACCCTCATAGGAAAGGCTGCCAGAATTAATGCAAATTGTGTCAAACTTTTAATTTTTTAAAAAATCTGTCTTGCTTTGACATCTTAAAGAGTAAGCAAAATTGAACTTATACTCTAGACTCTTGTTCCTTTGCTCTCAGAAAGGAAAAAAAAACCAAGAGTATAGCAGGGCGCTGCACAATGATACAGCTAGTGCTGCAAAGGGGCTGCAGCCTCCACCCTAGGCAGCTGGTGCCAGGGGAGATAGGATAACACGATTATTCTCAATTAGATTAATAAAGAATAATTAGATGTCATAAATCAAATAATCATAGGATATTGTCATGGGAAAAATATGTAGGTAGAATTAATTAGTTTTCAAATAAAGCATTTATTTTAATTGCTTGAAATGATGGAGCCCTTAATTGCCGATGCATCATTCTGGCCTGAGTATTTCGGCTGTTGTAACAACGTGACGGGTTTGTTCCCCATGGTTCTGGGGAAATAATAGAGGAGAACTTGATTTCATCACCTTACAATGATCCTTCTGCTATGAGGTTCTGGAAACTCCTGCCAGGCCACAGGCAGGTGGCAAGTGTGGGCCAGGCTTCACGGACACTACCTGAGGCTGTCATGCTGCCTTTGAGTACATTTTTATGCATGCATGTATGCATGTGCATGCCTGTGTGTATGGACATGGATAAGTGTAAAATCTGTGCATGTGTGTGTGTGTTTCTGCAGGAGTATGTCAGTATGAGCACATGTATATATATGTATGGGTGTGTACCTGCATTTCTATATGCATGTGTGTGTGTGTGTGTGTGTGTGTGTGTGTGTGTGTGTTTGTGTGTGTGTGTGTGTGTGCATGTATGGGGGTACACATACAGGAGTGTGGTGTGTGTATATGTGCACATGAGTATGAGCACATACTTGTATACATGTATGAATGTGAATATATGCCTGTGTTTGTGCATGTGTATCTGTGTCTGTATTGCACATGGGAGCTTGTGCAGAGATGATTAATTGGATTCTGTTGTCTGGACCCATGTGGTGAGAGGGACCTCTGTCCTGGACTTTAGTGCTTTCCTGCTGGGTTAGGTTAAGGTGCTTTGGTTTGTTTCATTGTGCAACTGGAGCCTGGAGCTTGTATTTGCCAGACATAGCCTGTGTAGGCAGCTAGTGGCTCTTGAACTGCCCTTTCACATTTGCCCGCTGGTTAGCCTGCCTTGAGACAATCCTGCTGTGGACCGCAGCAGGAATATGCATCCCAGGAACAGTGGGGGTTGGGTCTCTCTCCTGCAGGAAACTACTCTTACATTTGGGGAGAGTTTGTCAGCTTTTAGCCAAAGGTCAAAGGACTTATTTAGTCAACTCCCTCCTTCCCAACCCCATAAAAAAAAAAAAGTATATAGGATTTGACACTTTGTAAATTACACCCATAGTGACTTCCTTATTCTCTTTGAAAGTCCTTGAGAGGGGCAGTGTCCATTGATGGTCTGGTTGCCTGAGTCTCTCACCAGGAAAGGTGAACTCTTGCCCTAAAGTCAGAGCCAAGCCCCTTCTCAGGCCTGTCCCTGTTAGCATTTGCACCAGGTCATTAGGATCGAGGGTCCAGCCCTAGTCTTACCTTAGTGGGATAGGTGCAGACCTTGTTGGCAGAGTCCATCGTGCATAGGCCCTCATGGTCTCCAGGGAGAGGAGACTTGGGCAACTTTGTGTTATTTAGAATGACCGAAGGGTATGCCCAAGCTGGGATGGGCTACACACTAGAGAACTGTACCTATCCTGCCTCCACATCTACTTATGTGCTGCATGTAGCCTTGGTCTGTGGCTCCTTCTCCCCTACATCCTCTAGCAGCTTCCAAGCCAACATTCTCTTCTAGGTGAATGCTTCCTATCTTCTTTGATCCTATTCTTTTACTTGCTGTGGTCCTTCTGGTGGCTATAGTTGCCACCCCGTTAGACAGGCCTAACCCCACCATACTGTATGTGAGCTGCAATTGAGTAGATTGGCAGCTGTCCCATAGCCCAGTGATGGGTATCTTGGGACAGGCTGCGGCAGCCCAATCTGTCTATTTCTTGCCTTTTCCTCTGTAACTTCAACTTAGTATATGCCAGCTGACAGACAAATGTACCTTTAGCCACTGGGGCAGGTCACTTATGGCTCTGAGGACACCCTGTTTGTCAGAACAGCCACCTTTGAGACTGAGATGGCAGAGGGACCTCTGCAGAGTTGAGTGGTGAAGTGGGTTCAGAGCGGACACTGGAAGCTTCTCCATTTGAAAGGATCCTAGCAAGTTTCTCTGTGACACAAGTCCTATGAGGAGCAGCCGGGAGACTAGCATGGCACCACCCACACTCCACAGTACTGACTGTTTGCATCTTGGTGGAACACGCATTTCAGACATAAGCCTGGGACCTAGGATAGCTCACTGTACCATTTCATGCCTCCCTTTCTCCAATGTCACAGGGTGCTGCCTCTTCACAGGGTAGTTGTAATAATTAGAAATTATGACAATGGGTGCAGGCTGAAGACCTAACACTAGGGGGTGTGTATAGCAGAAGTGAAGAGGGGGGTCCCTCTCTTTACTTCCCCTGGAGTCCTACACTGTTCCTAGCATCCAGCATTTCTGCCATCAGCTGAGCTGATGGATGCTAGTGCCTGTTCAGGGAGCAGTTCAGCATAGCCCCTGCCTTCCTGTCCCCCAGCTGGCCATGGAGCCCAAGTCCTGCCACTTTGTTACCTTACTGAAAGGAGGGGAGAAGAGGGCATGTGACTTAAAGGAGGAAAGAAGTTGGATTTGCCAGGATAGCAAATAGGGGAGGGCTCCTGAGCGAGGCAGTGGAACAGGCCTAGATGGGCTAGGGCTCAGCCCAGCCTGGAAGCACAACATGTAGTATGCAGGGACTGGAGCAGAGAAATAGTGATATGGATAGCAGGACTGGGAAGGAAGTGGGGGGCCAATAGTATAAGGAAAAATTGATACAGAGACACTCATTATAGCACTGTAAGGAAAACATTACTCAGGCCATTGTAGTAGTCCTGAGACTGTGACAGTGAGGCTGTAAAATAGAGGAGATAGATTACACTGAACTCTGAATATAGCATGGATAAATGGAAATCTAGTCAAACCAAAGTGTGGGTGTCAATGTATAGGAGACATCAAGAGTGAGGGGCATTCATTCTCTACTGACCTAACAGGATTCTGACTAAAGGCAGGACCAGATGACCAAAGACATCCACCTATTGAGTGTCAGCAGTTTTTATTAAATTTTACAAAAGAAGTACATAGATGGGCCTAGGAGAAGCTTCAGACCTTGATGAAGCAAAGGATCTTTTTTGGGGGTGTGCTGGAGATGGAACTCAGGGCCTTGTGCATTCTAGGTGAGCATTGAGCTACACTCATAGTCTCAAGCAAAGGCTCTGTCACCAGCACTGATCAAGAAGCCCTGAAGGGAGCATGTGGTTCTGTGCGGAGAACCTGGGACCAAAGTGGCTAGGGGTAGGTGTGGATGCCACTCTGCCTGCCCAAGGAAGGTAGAGGTTGGGATCTTGGTAATACCAATTAGGTACAAAAGCCCATAGGCAAAATGAGGGGTATAGAGGTGGTTCACAGATTCCCACCAAAAGCATTGACCAGAAATGGCCACTAGGGCTGGTAAGATAGCTCAGCGAACTAAGCTCCTACTTAGGCAAGTGCAGGGACTGGAGGAGTTCAATCCCTGGTCCTGCATGCCACATTGGCCCTGACCCTGGGTGTGCTGTGCTGATGCATGTCTATAATACCAGTGCTAGGGAAGCTGAAGAATTTGAGCTGCACAGTGAGACCCTGTACAAAATACATAAAACAAAACAAAACAAAAAAACTGAAGGTCAGAAATGGCTAGTAATTGGGGGAAAGGTAAGCACTGTCCACTTGGAGGGGCCCAGTAGCCTGTGTAGAAAGCTGGTTCTTAGCCATTCTCAGCTACAGGACCATTCAGCACTTTTGCAGAACAGGAAGTCTCCCTTCCTCCAGGAAAAGCAGAAGACCAGGGGCACTGATTGGGTCAGCTTCCAGATGCCCCTGCCCAGGCTGCCTCCCTGGAGGAGAACAGAGGACTCTATCACTCATGTGTCCTTTCTTGGTTCCCAGGTGACTGCACCCTGCCTAACATGGCTATTCCTCTGTCCCCACCGCCACCAGACCCACAGTTTGTTCTACGAGGCACACAGTCAGCAGTGAATGCATTGCATTTCTGTGGAGAAGCCAAGACCCAGGGGTGCCCACTCCTCTTCTCAGGGTGAGTAGCAGTTGCCTCAGCCTGAGCATGAGGATGAAGTCATGAGGTTGTGGGCTACCACAGAGCCCACAACTCATTTGAGGTGCTAGCATAGGGCTTCAAGCCATCTGTCTCTCATGATTTCTGTCCTTTCAGGACTGACCCCCTTGGAGAAGCAGGAACATATGCCCCTTTGTTGGAGACTATGTAGCCTACATTCAAGTGGCAGGGATCTCCTTCCCTTCTAGAGTAGCACTTGCTGCCCAAGTTCCCCAACCACACCTTTAAGGGACTTCCCACCCACCTTCTCTGGAAGCAGCCAATTTTATCCTTGATTTGTAGTTAGAGCTGTTGGCTATTAACCTAAAACTCCCAGTGGTCAAAATGCCCACTCTGCCAGGAATATGGTATCCAAGTAGGTTCCAGAGCAAGCTCGAAATTTCCATCTGACTCTGTTACCTGCTCCTGACCTGTCTTGAGCTCTTCTCAACAGATCTCAGAATGGTCTTGTTCATATATGGAGCCTGCAGACACGGAGAGCAGTTGCCACCTTGGATGGCCATAGGGGCCAGAGTGTAACTTGGCTACAGATGCTGCCCCAGAGCCCACAGCTCCTCAGGTATGTCATGACAGCAGAGTGAAGTCCTAAACAGCAACTTTGTGACCTCCAGTGGGAATCAGGAGCACCCCAATACACACCATTGTGGCCCCACCTGGTTGCCAGGGTAAAATGAGAGACTTCAAGGATCAACTGAAGAACAAGGGGAGGAGAGGGAGGGGAAGGGAAGAGATAAGGAGGGAAGGAGGAAGGGAAAGAAGGTAGGAAGGAAAGGAAAGCAAAGGGGCATCTCAACAGGCAGGATTGCTGGGGCTGGTGACATCTGAGGTGGCTTTCTTTTAATTTAGTTTTTTGTTTTTTAAAAAATGTTTATTTTTTCAAAGAAAAACAGCAATAGCCAATTGGAAACCTACTCATTCTTCAACACCAATTTTTTCTTTAACTTTACAAGTGACTTACTGATTATTATTTTAAACAACCCTTTAAGTGTTTACCGTATACTCATGCTAAATCCTTTCAAGGAGATTGCTCCAGCATATTATCTCCAGGTCCTCGCTTTGCTTCTTTTACTAAAAAACGCAAAACACAATTCCATCGTGCATTTTAAGGGCTCCAATTGTCAAAAATAGGAAAAAAATCTTTGGAATAACCAATTAAGTTGAATGAAAAACATCCACGTGAGTGTGGTTTGGTTGGGACAGGAATCCACTCCTATGTTCCTGGTAATTTGATCCCGCTCCATGAATCCTTATAATTGATCCTCCTCATCCCCACACATTATGATTTGAATCCAGTGATCCAGCTCCAAGGATTGGGATCCAGTGAGTCCTCTCCAATCCAAACATTTATAGCCAGCAAAACCAAAAAAAAGGAGGCAAAATGTTACGATACTGTAATCAAAAAAGGTTTCTGGGGAATGATGAATTATGTCTGACATCAATTTAACAGATGTACATCAATAACTATCAAATTCCCCAAAACAAGTTTCTGAATGGTGTTCAGATAAATTTTAGAAACTTAGTCATCATAGAGACTAACTGGAAGAAACATTTTATATTTACAGTTCAACTGATAATGCCAACACTTGTTGCTGTACAGGGAATTACAGGTTCTGTGGTTGCAGTTAATGTAGTTGAAAAGTTTACTGATATCATTACCCACCTAAGTCTAAACTAAATCTAATGTTCCCACCTGTAATTCAATTTGTAAATTAAAGTGTCTTAAAGGTGAGTCAGTTATGAATTAAAGGGGAAGGTGAGACTTAAGAAATTGCTCCCAACTAGATTATCTACACCAAATACTTTGCTTTCATTTTGTCTTAAAAAAATGAAATAGCAACGCTCTTATCAGTCACACAGAGGACATGCACATTTAGCAGTATTGATATTATACTCTGCCTCATTGGAATCAAAGACATCTTGTACCCACATGTACATCAACAGCAGGTCACACATTAACAGTTGTAACTAAGCACTGTGACAATTAGCCAGTTCTTCCCACATTAGTCCTACAAAAAGAGGGAGTAAAATAATTACAAAATGGGCAATGTTATTTTGCCACAATTGAAAAGGTTTAAAGAGTTAAGCAATTGTGGCTTAATGATAACTGCATAAAATGTTTACAAGTGTTGTAAGATTTTTCATTTTCTACCCTTGCCTTTTGGTGTAAGGTCAATACTGCCAATTTCACCTGTGACAATAGCACTTGGAGTCATACCATTGCCTCCGTTATTGATCTGATCCTCCTCAATCCTCCTTTTGACAATCCTAAAATGATTAAAATATTCTCCACAATCCTTAATCCGAAGCATTCTTAATCCATCTCTTCAGATATGTTTACAGAAAGACACATGAAAAGCAAGATAAACATAAGAACTTCCCCGGGTAAGATAACCACAAACACCCCCAACATCCCAGTTCACATAAACCAGAGCAGAATAGACATTTACACAGTATCACAGTCTGAAGAGCATGGAGAGTTAACTAAATTTAAATAATTCTGTGTATGACATCACTTAAAATACAATTTACCAAAGACATGAGGGGAATGTAGATGTTAGGAGCAAGGGGATATTACACAAGAATGCAATTCAACACTTTAGCCCATTTTGAACAAAAAGTTTGAATTAAAAAAATGAAAAGATTATACTGAATAAAGGAAAACTGTATACAACATGGGTTCTAAAAAAAGTGTCACCAATTATCTTATGTACAAGAGCGAGATCTGCAATGACAGGGAAAATAGTGTGGTGATCCTCTGCTTCTCCTTGGGAAGTAACTGCGACTCTTGCTGTTGCTTCTGCTGCTGCTTCTGCAATGACTGCAGCTTTGAGATTGAGATCTTCCATAACTTGGACTTCTGGGCCCATCAACTTTATTCTGGATATAGGCAGTTTTGCCCTCATGAGATCTAAACTTAGTGTTATCCACTTTTCGAACTGCATAGGTCATATCTTCTTTCCGTACAAATTGCACGACACCAATGCCATCTTGGTAAACATCAGCATAACATACATCACCTGCTTCACACATGTGATCCTTTAAATCCTGCCAGCTTCCACTTGGAGGAAGTCCAGAGACAACCACTCTGTTTTCAGATCGCCTGGATGAGGGCGGGCATAGCAGTGGGGGCGCTCCACCACCACCAACCCCACTGCCACCTCAGCCTGTACCACAGCAGCTACGAGGAAACTCCACCCGCAGACGATATCCATTGTAATTGTAATCATAGCCATCGTGACCATATACCGCATCTTCCATGTCTCGTGGGTCCTCAAATTCTATGAAGGCAAAGATGCCATGAATAGTGCAGTATTTATAAAACAGGTCCTCAATGTCCTTGGTTCGGATGTCTGGAGGCAAGTTTCCCATGTAGATGTGGCAGTCGTTGTTCCCTACCGGGCCACGAATCACACCACCTCCCAACATGGCAGTGATGAAAAGCTAAATCAGATTTTATTGGTATATTTTAGATGTACATAATGATCACATTTATCATACAGAAGTTTGACTCTTTCCCATTTCCCTCCCTTACCTTCAACCTCTCTTCTTTCTTTACAAAAGCTTTGTTTCCATTTTTTTCTTCTTTTCTCAGTCTTTTTTACTTTTCCCTTCTTTCCTTTTCTCTCCCCCTTCCTGTTTCTCTCCCCCATTTGAACATTTTCTTTTTATTTCATAATACCTATTAGATGCATTTTGGTCCTTATATATGTGTCTTATTCATTTAAGACTATGATCACAGGGTGCATCTGTTTTCCTAAGACTGGCTCAAGCTTGTCTTTATTTATGGCAAAGAACTCCATTGTATACTAAAAAACACATTTTTATGCATTTACCAGTATGGGCATTTGGACTGTTTCCAAGATTTGGTTATTATATGGGTGCCACTATAAACATGCATGTGTATGTATCACTGTAGTATAATACTTTAAGTTCTTTGAGGAAGGTAGCCCCTAGAAGGGTAATAGCTGTGTCAGATGAGACCTGTGGTCCTAGTTTTTTGAGGAGTCTCCACACTGATTTCCACAGTGGTTATACCAGTCTGCACTGTTACCAACAATGGAGAAGGATTTTTTCTCCACAGCCCTGCCAACATTTGTTATTGGTTATTTCTTGATAATGGCCATTCTTTCTGGGATGAGATGGAATCTCAGAATTGTTTTAATTTGTATCTCTCAGATGACCAGTGATGTTGAACATTTTTCATATATTATTTGCTATTTGTACTTCATCTTAGACGTGTGTCTAAGATTTGTGTTCATCTCATGCCCATTTTTGAATTGGTTCTTTAAATTTAGGAGCTTCTGTTGGGGGGGTTAGTTTTTTTTTTTTTTTTTTTTGGCAGAACCAGGAATTGAATCAGAACCGGGGATTGAACTCAGGCCCTTGCACTTGCCAGGCAAGCGCTTATTCTACTGAGCCATCTCTCTAGCCCCTCTGTTTATCTTAAGAGTTAAGCAACTTCTTAAGCAACTTCTGTTGCTTGTGGCCTTTCTAAGGCATTGTGTCCAGGTACTGGCTGCTGGTCACCTGCCCGCTAACTGCTGAGAATAAACTGTTAAAAGGTACAAGGATGGCACTACCCACAGCCTGTGCTTCTATTGAGGCAGCAGGTTGTTACTCCCACTGAGACTACATAGAGTGAGACCATAGAGAGTCTAGCCTAGGAGTGTCATGAGGGGCCATGAGGGACCCAAGGCTGGGCAGCTTCCAGGCAGGGGCATCCTTTGATATTTTCTGGGGCTGTGTTCTGCCACTGTCACCGTATCCTTCTTCAGATGACAGGTCTAAGGACATCAGATGGGCTGGGAAGCAGGTGGAATGTGCAAATGAGATACTTCCCTGCTTTCCATGGGAAGAGGGAAGGACAGAGCATGGCAGGAATGGGGAGAGGGTATAGGGAGCCCATAAGAAATCTTCCAGGGTCACCTGGCTGCCAGAGCAGATCATTATCCTCACTCACAGGATATCTATTCTGCTTGCGGACTGCTGTTCCCAGCCTGGAAACCAAGTCAAAATGCTACTTCCCTGAGCAGCCTTTTATTCTACAGATTCCTGATGCTTCCCTCCCAGGACTTGGCACCCTTCATACTCAGAACACTTGGGTACTATGCAGTCTAAAAAGTCCCTGGAGAACAGGATTAACTGGCCCCTCATGGTCTGCAGAGAAATTTTGTGCTAGACTGATGTTTGTCACCATCCAGAAGATGGCTGTCAGGGGAATGAAGGACCAGAGTTGTCCAGGAGGACAGTACGGTGCTGCTGCCCCTGAACATTTTTGAAGCTTTCACCTACCCTTACCTCTTCTCAGCTAAAATACCTCTGTATGGTTTTGGCATTTCCTTGATTGTCAGAGTAGAGATCATTTCTAAATACCCCACTACAATTGCACTGGGATTGCCATTTGTAAGTGTTCCCCAGGTTTTCATGTAAGTGTTCCTCCAAGGCCCAGACATCTGGGTGGCCTTGAGCAGTCCTCTGGGTTGCACAATGCCAGCCCTGGTGTGGGAGGCACACTCAGAGGGCAGCCTGGGGCAGGCATTTTGTGATGCCTCCTGCACCAGCCAGTAAAGAGTACAGAGGCCCTCTTCAGCAAGCTTGGCTGTGGGTCAGGAGGCCACAGGTGGAGACTGCACATGTGGAATGCCCAGGTGCATTTACATTGCACTAGAGACTACCCCTGCAAGGCTGCCTCCCCTTGGCTGGGGCTCAGCTGTGTTTGAAAACCGCATTTCTCTAAGTGGCCCTTGAAGAAGGCCATGTACTTTCAAATCTAGGGCAGGATGGAGGACCCCAGTTCCACCTACACCTGTGCCATAACAGCCTCTTTGACAGGACGTTTCTTTTACCTTTTCATTGTGAAATGTACTAGCACTTACAGAAAAGTACAAGAAGGAGTATAGAGGCAGTTGCATCACGACAGAGGCAGCACCTGAGTAACCATCTCCTGGTCAAGAAGGGCAGCAGTACCACCCATCCCCAAGCCCCCCAGCTACACCTGCCACTCTGAGAAGTGCTGCCTGCCCTGCATTGATGTAGATGATAGTTCTGTGCCTTGTTTTTGCTTTACTTACATATTTGTCTCAAAAAAATAGCTAAGCTGGTTTTATCTGTTTCTGTCTTTGAGAAAAATGAAACTATATAAAAGAATGCCTTTTGCTTCTAATTTTTGTCTCATCCTATTCTCTGCAAAGCCTGTGTATGGTTTGTGTAGCTATAGCTTGTTGTTTCCCATGTGTTATTCACTAAGTGATCTTCCCTCTTGGTGCTCAGGTGCCCACGTGGGGCTGTTATGAATAAAGCTGTCAGTAGGACTCATCTGAGTCTTCTTTTGCCTGGAGCACACATCAACACCTACATGCTGGTTGGGCCTCTGAACCCAAAGCTGGGGTGTTTGGGCCACAGTGCATGTGCATGCTGGACTTGTCAGCAGACACCCATATGCACCTCCTAAAGCAGGTGTGTCCCTCCCCTACTTTACTCCTGTACATGGGCCTTTTTTCTTTTAACATGGGCCCTTTTGAATGTTGCTTTGAGATTTTTTTCTAACACTGATAGACCCTTTTCTTTTTTCTTTCTTTTTTTTTTTGCCGAACTGGGGATTGAACTCAGGCCCTTGAGCTTGCCAGGGAAGCGCTTATTCCACTGAGCCATCTCCCTAGCCCTGACCCTTTTCTTGTGTTTGTCAGTCACTTGGATAAACTCTGTCTTAAATACGTGTTGGCCTTTGTGTGGAGAAGAGAGTTGAACATGTGAAAAGAGAAAGAGGATAGCATCCAGGAGTACCTCAGCTAGCTAGGGTCATTTGAGGACTTAGGATATTAGGATATTGTCATAACATCAGAATATGTCCTGCAGATCACAGGATCCTTGTCAGACAAGGGCAAACATGCTTTGTAGTGGAGAAGCCCAGCAGGAACCATCTTGACCAGTGGCAAATTACATCATGCGCCCCATGTTCTGGTGGCCAAGGAGGGTGTAGCACCATTCTCATGGCATCCCTCTAGGACATGGCCAGGCAGTGTCCCCTCATGAACAAGGGCATGCTGGAGACATGAAAGGTAGAAAGAGGATTGAATAGGATAGGCTGTTGGGGGCCCGTGAAGATCAGCAGCAAGCGCATTGTGCAGGCCACATAGGACCCACAGGCTACAGCAAGGCACACTGAGAGAGGCTGTGTGTTGTTGATGTTAGGAGAATTGGTGATGAGGACAGGCACAAGTAAGAACGGGCACATGTATGAGTATATGGGACCCAGAAACAGCTGAGAGGCAGCATGGGGACAAGCAGGTCACTAGGCAGGAGGTCTTGTGGACATCTCCATACTGCCTTCATGGCTGCCCTGTGGGTACGAAATAGAAAGCTACAGTTATTTCTTTTTTGTTTTGTTTGGCTTTTTGAGATAAGATCTTGCTAAGTAGTTCAGGCTGGCATTGAACTCACTGTGTAACTCAGGCTGGTCTCAAACTTGCAGCAATCCTCCAGCCTCAGCTTCCTCAGTGCTGAGATTACTGGTGTATGTCACTAGGCTTGACTAGTTGCAGTCATCTCTTGGTACCCATAGAAATAGGACCCACTAAAAATAGCAAAACCCATGGATATTCAGGTCCATTTTATAAAATGGTGCAATATTTGCATAAAACATATGTAAATCATCTTTAGATTGCTAGTAATACAGTGTGAATACTATATAAGTAATTATAATATATTCTTTAGGCAGAATGACAAAAAAGATAAAGCTGTATATGGTCAGTACTGATGCAATATCATTTTCCCCTATATATTTCTAGTCATCAGTTAATTTCACATTCAGAGCCCATGAGTACAGAAAGATGAGTGTCCTTGAGAACAAGCTGGTTGTTTACTCCCTGCCCAGTCCCTAGTCAGTGCTCCTAGGCTTGGCTGCCTTCCCTACCTGGGCTCTGATCCTTTCTATGCCAAGGACACCCTCCTGTTGTCCCTGATGCCAGGGTTCTACCCTGGGTACTACTGTCCATCAGCATCCCATGCAGTGTGTGTGAATCTGAGCCCTCAACGTATCCAGCATGTATAAATATCAGCTTGACATTCTCAAGAAACCAAGTAGATACTGATATGGAATTGCTCTGGGCCAGCCCCAGAAAGAGTGCCTCCATGGGCCAGGTTCTCCAAGGCATGGGCCCTCATACGACATGGCTACCTATACAGTGTTTGTGCACGGTAGTAGCAGTTTTGTGAAAATTCTTTAGTTTCCTGCCAACATCGCTTCTGTTTTAGAGTTTACTGAGTTGTCTAGCTCCTTATTTTCCTCTATTCTGAGATCATTTCTCCATTCATGACCTTTGTAACCTCAGTATTTTTGAAGAGTATTGTTTAGATGTTTTGTAGAATGCCCCTCCAGTTGGGTTTGTGTGTTGTTCCTAGGTTTGAAAGAGGGTTGTGGATTTGGGGAGGAAGGCCACCAAAGTGAATGTCTTCATCCCAGGGTACCAAGAATTTGTGGTGTTCCCATGGCTCATTGAAGCTGAGATTGTTGACCTGATCATTTGGGTCAGGAGGTATCTGTTGGAGCCCACTGTTAAGATCCAACAGGTTGTGGGGGGGTTGGAGATCTAATGGGTTGAGCATACCTAGTGTGAAAATCAGAAGCTTTTTAGTGTTACGTCAGTTCTCAAGAAGTTTAGAATTTTGGAGCATTTCAGATTTCCTGTTTCTAGATTAGGAGTGCTCAAATGGTAAAGTCTATGCAACTGTTCTAAAATGTGAAAAACTCTGAAATTCAAAATACTTCTGGACCCAGACATTTTGAATAAGGGATCCGGGACCTATATTGCTTCCTGGATTCTTGAGCAGCTGGTTCTGCCCACACTCAGGAGGAGAATTAAGTTTCATTTCTTGAAGGCAAGAGGTCTGTGAACATGTGGGCCTGTGTTGGATCCAGCACTATTAACTAAGGATATCTGGAGGGAGACAATTTGTGCCTCATAAATACCATATTTCTCCTCAGAGTTAGCATTTACCAGTGGGTTCTGGCTGCAGGTTACTACTACTAGGATGGGAACTTTCATTTGAGGGGGCACTCTCAGTTTCTCTCGTTTCTCTGTACTTCCCTTTTGTTAAAATTTCACTTAAGTTGACACTTGTAAGGAAATACCTGTGAGAAAAGCTTTTCTCCTCTTCCCCTTTCAGGTATATGTTTACTCATGAAAATGGGCTTGTGGGACTCATTTAATTCTTTAGATTAAAATCTTTTTTTTTTGGCAGAACCAGGGATTGAACTCAGGCCCTTGCTCTTGCCCAGAAAGTGCGTATTCTACTGAGCCATCTCTCTGGCCCCTAAATTAAAATCTTGATACCACCAGCATTTATTACTCATATTTTTCCAACTTTGAGGCCTGTGTCCTTTAAGTTGAGGTTTTTGTTTTGTTTTTGGTGCTGAGGCCCAAACCCAGGGCTTCTAGCTTGCTAGGCAAGCTTTCTACCACTGAGCTAAATCCCCAGCCCCAGGCCTGTGTTTTTGATGTGCCACTATCTTTTACTTTATTTTTTAAGTACTTCTATTTTTTTTCTGGTACTACTTAAAGATGCTTAAAACTCGCCCTAAAACTCTTCTTTCACCCCAGCCCTTGCATCACTGTTTCCTTAGAAACCTGGCTGCCTCTTTTACCTTGAGAAACTAAACCAGCTGTGGTGGCACTTGCCTGTCATCCCTGCACTCTGGGAGGTGGGGGCAGGAGGATCACAGGTTTGAGCCCAGCCTGGGCAACTTAGGGAGTATCTATGGAAAGGAAGGAAGGAAGGAAGGAAGGAAGGAAGGAAGGAAGGAAGGAAGGAAGGAAGGAAGGAAGGAAGGAAGGAAGGAAGGAGCTCATTGGACTAAATCACCCGCTTAGGGAGAACCTATCAGAGAGAGAGAGAGAGAGAGAGAGAGAAGCTCATAAGACTAAAGCACCCACTTAGGTAGGTGCAGGGACTGGGCTCCATCCCCCAGCATGTCATACCGGTCCTGCCCTCAGGGCACACTGATGTAGATTGAGACTGAGTGTAGTGGTGTGGGCCTGTAATCCCAGCACTTGGGAGGCTGAAAACAGGAGGATCATAATGAGTCTACTTTGAGTAGTGAGACCCTGTAGACCCTGTACTAAATACATTAAAAAAACAATAATAAATAAAATGAGCCGGGCATGGTGGCACCTGCCTGTAATCCCAGCACTCGGAGGCTGAGGCAGGAGGATTGTTGTGAGACCAGCCTGAGCTACAAAGTGAGCTTAAGGCCAGCCTGAACTGCATAGTGAGATCCTATCTCAAAAAGACAAAAAAAAAAAAAAATAATAATAATAATAATAATAATAAATAAACTGAAAGAAAGAGGAGAAGGGAAAAGGAAAAGGAAGAGAAAGGGTAGGAATATAGCCCAGTGCAAAAGTCATGGGTTTAATCTCTAATACCACCAAAATAAATAAGTAAAATAAAGAAGAGGAGAAAGAAAAGAAAAAGAAACCAAGTCACCATTTGGACTACTGTATTTCTGCCCTTGCATTTCTCTTTGACCTTAAAGCATCTGACAGCCAAAACACTCCCTAGACCCTTCAGGTCAGCCTCCCTTCCTACCTCACAGTACAGTGGGCCATCTGCTTTATCAATGTTTGGTCCCTCTCAGGCTCCCCACTCACAGTGCAGTTCCCTTTGTGTGTGCAGTTCTGTGGGCCTTGCAGATGCAGAGTTCTGCATGTGCTTTCCCTGGCCACACAGAGCAGGCTATTGCATTGCTGGGTCCAGAGCTGCCCGCTGTGGGGAGTCTTCTCCATGGTTCTCTACGTGTTTCATGCCTTTTCTAGAATGTCACAAGAACATGGAGTCTTTCAGTCTGTTTTTTTGCACTCAGCAATCTGAGCTTCTTCCAGAATGTGGCATGGGTCAACAGTTGGCTTCTTTCTGTTGCTGGTGATATTCCATGGTGTGGTCAGGCTGTTCTATTGGAGGATAGCAGGGTTATTTCCTGTTTGGGTGATAATAGGTAGAGCTGTTGTAAGTATTCTTGTATGAGTTTTAAAATAAATGTAGGTTTGAAATTCACCTCAGAAAAGGTCTGAGTGAGACTGCTGGGGTTTTAAACCGAACTTACAGAAAGAAGACAGGAAGGTGGAAGAGAAGGTGAGCTGAAGACCCATGTCTTCAGTCTGCTGTGAGTCCTGACATTGGCCATCTTGTATACAGACTTAGGTGTAAGTGCCAGGTACAAAGGCCCTTGCTCAGCTAAGGTTCCCAGCTTGGGATGGTCCAGTAATACTTGTCACAGCTGCTGTCTCCAGAAATGTGGCCACCTTCACCTTAAAGAGCTGAGAGGAGGGCCCAATACTTGTCTGAGATGGTGTTTATATGCTTATTGGGTCTCATAGACTCTTCCTTTTGCTTTTACAGTCAGGGCCGGGACCTGCGACTGTGCCTGTGGGACCTGGCAGAGGGCCGAAATGCCGTTGTGGACTCAATATGCCTGGAAAGTGTGGGCTTCTGCAGGAGCTCTGTTCTGACTGTGGGGCAGGCACATTGGATGCTTGCAGTGCCAGGGAAAGGCATTGATGAGGTGAGGAACAGCACTCCTGATGCTGTTTTATTCTGTAAGCCACTAGGTGCTGGATTTCTCTTAAACAGAAGTGCTTGTCCTGCATTCCTGGTGAAGAGGCATAACCAGCTGTCTGTTTGGCTCTGAAATCTGCTGTGTGCAGGCATAGGGGTCATCTGCCTGACTGCAGCTCTGGTGGCTGCTGCACACCTGGCTCTACCTTAGCCTGGCTCTCTGTGAAGTAAGCTAGGATGAGCCATCCTTATAGGGCAGTGGTTTATATCAGAAAGGGCCAAGAGGAGGGGCTCTTGCTTTGGAGGCCTTGGAACCCAATGGAGTAATACTCATGGAGGAGAACAGCCAGGGGTAGCTGAGTGTGCAGGCCTAAAGCCTGGATGGTTGGAGAAGAAACCACTGAGTTCTTGAGTACTTACACCAAAACAGGATGAACACTGGAGTGATTGGCAGGAGGCAGGAGCTGAGAAACTGAGGCCCTGATAAACTAGAATACAGCAGTTGAGCAGAGGAATGTGTAGAGGAGAGGACTCAGGGAGGCAGGGAGGTCACTGGTGATACTTGGGTCAGAATGACAGGAGGAGGTATTAGTGATATGCAACTGGTCAGATTGCAAAGTGGTGTCTACACTTTAGGGATAAAGGAAGCAGAACCCACCAGGGAAGGGGTACCCAAGATATAAGGAGAGGCAGGACATGGAAAGACAGGCAGAGGACAGCCTAAAAGGGGTGATAAGACCACAGACCCATCTGCTGGGGAGAGTGGTAAAGGATCTAAGAGTAGTGACTATCAGGCTTGGTATGTGTGCAGCACCATTGTTCCAGGGGCAGGAGGCTAGGAAGGGGCTCTTGTCTGTCCTTTGTAGGCATATAGTCTCTCATAGCCAGTGTGGTACGAGGCAGGGAAGCTCTCACCAGTGCCGACAGATCAAGCCTATACACTTAGTTAGGCTTGGCCCCCACTCAAGAAGTCATTTTTGTCTTCAAGTAGAGCCAGTTCATAAATAATGAGATAGGAACAGGCATTTATTTGTTCATGATTACATTTAAATCACCAATTAGGAGCTACATACACTTTTCTTGCCAATTTGCCAAAAACCTGTTAAAAGTTTTATTAATGTGAGAAGGAGGGGCATGCTTCTTCCTGGATGGCGGGAGCAGGCAGTGCCAGCTTCTCCCCAGCTGCAGACCCACAAAATGCCATTCTGAGGTTTGAGAGAGTTCATTCCAAAGGGTGTTGCTGCTGGCCATCCTCCATGTGCTCTCATCTCAGCCAGGCCCAGGCCACTGTCTGCTGCATGGTAAGCCTGTACTCCCTTGCTGGAGGCCGTGCCCTGCATGGTTTTAACCAGCTTCCTGTCCCCCAGTTCTCCTAGTACAGGCAGCATTGGTATTTTTCAGGAGTAGCCAGTCTGGGAAGCTTCCATGTCCTGGGAAAATAGTTGTTTTCCACATTCTCACCTGGAATATGCCTGGACTTCACCCTGGAAAAACATTGCTGGCCTATGCCCAGACAATGCCTGGGGAGCATATCCCTGCCCTGCTCAGCTGTCTGGGTGGCCACACTTGCCCAAACCCAACTTTTTCCTTTTGGAAACAAAACTTGCAGTGGTGTGCCAGATGGAAGTGCCTAGTGTCTTTAGGCTCTAACTACAGCAAGACCAGAAGCTTCTTCTCTGACAGCAAAAAGCCTAGATTGGGCTACCTCAGCCAGGTGGTTGTATGCCTGCCCCTTGATGCCCAGGAGCTGGGCTCTGTACTTTGCTGCATGTAGGATGCCACATCAAGAAACTGCTGTTCCCACATTCCCTTCTTTACTTCCCAACTTAGGCCCTCAGGGCTCACCCTCTTCTAACCAGTAGGAGGTTTATTATACAAACCCCTGCCCCCATCTTCTGACCCCTTGCCCTCAAGCCTCTCTACAGTGCCACATGAGGGACTTACTATCAAGATAGCCCTCAGTTATAAGCTGTGAGCTATGCAGACTGCATGTCCTGTGACTTCTGTCTTCCCACAGATACTCCAGGAACATGTGTGTACTGAGAGGTCCTTCTGCTTACAGCATTTGGGTCATATTTTGGCCTTCCTGGGAGCCAGGGAGATGGCTCAGTAGAATAAACAGTTCCCTGGCAAACTCAAGGGTCTGAGTTCAATCCCCAGTTCCATTAAAAAAAAAAAAAAAAAAAAATCAACACTGGCCTGGTTCCTACTCTTTGCAGGCTGTGCTCTGTATCAATAGCTCTTTACATAGTGACAGTAGCTGATTCCACGAGGAGAAACCTGCTAATAGAGTCTGTATTATTCTGCAAAAAACAGAGAGGGGTTTAGCTCCACCTCTGGCTTCTGGGTGTCTTGGTCTGACCTCACCTTAGTTCTGGGTCTTGGCAGAGTGTTCTCATCAGAGTCCGTATGTGGCTCAGCATTAGATGTATGTGTGTGTGTGTGTGTGTGTGTATGTATGTTCATGAGCACCTCCATGTTTTTGTCTTGTGTACATACATGTGTTATGTGTGTATAAGATTTATCTTTTGCAGCATGTGTGACAGAGCTGTGTGCTGTCCTCTGGTGCACAGCAGAGGCAGAGGGGCTGAGCCACTGTGGGGACCCTGATGAGAGCACTCTGCCCAGAATAGCCCATCTGTTGGAAGTGGGCATGTCTACAGGACTCTGTAACTGAAGGACCAACTG
Organism: Ctenomys sociabilis; assembly: GCA_004027165.1. Classification (NCBI taxonomy): domain Eukaryota; kingdom Metazoa; phylum Chordata; class Mammalia; order Rodentia; family Ctenomyidae; genus Ctenomys; species Ctenomys sociabilis. Next base: position 56,588 of record PVKA01001410.1, on the reverse strand, counting down.
CATGTTCATGTCTCTGCTTGGCCTGGAGGTTGCCTGGACACAGCCCTCCAGCATGCATATGACACATGTAAAACTCAGAACCAGGGGTCCAGGAACATTCTCCTATTTGGAGCAGTATAGCTCTTACCTGCCCAAATACTGTATCTTCAGATACTATCGCTAGCGTGACCTGAGAGGCCAGACCAGCTAATGTGAGTTCTATCCAATTAACATCCCAATCTCTTTGGACCACAAGCTCCTCGTGGATAATGCAGAGGATGCCCAGGGCTAGCTTTTCTGTCTGGTTTGGCTTTGCACATTGATATTCTTGACATTATTGATAGATAGGGAAGTTCTGGGCCAACATCCCTTACCCCAGTTTACAGTCTTGACAGGGCACAGATATGCCTAGCTGGCAGTAGAACTACTCAGTACCACAAACACAAGGCAGAGGAGCATTTAGCTGGCCAGTATTGTGTAAGCACACTGCTGCTCTGAGCTCTTAGGAGGGTGTACTCAGTGCTAGGTGGTTGAGGGAATCCAAACATATAGGGACATATGACAGCTAGAGGCCCAGTTCCTGTTTGGTGTTCAGTGACTAAGTCTACTCCCTATAGCCTTGGCCATCTCTAGGGATGGTGCTGGACAGAGTTGGCTTGGCTGATGAGTAGATGGGCAGCCCACTCAGGCTGATAGGCTGGCCTATGAGGGTTGGCTATTTGGGCTACTGGGCACACCTTCCAGCCCAGGTGCAGGAGAGCCCAGCACCGAGCAGCCTGGATATTCAGGAAAGTCAGGGTCCAAATGGAGCTGTCCTTGGCACCCACATCTTGCTCATTTCTTAGGCTTATGGTGGGTTTTAGGTGCTCCTGTACAGTTCATATTCCCAAGAATGCATAGAGTGATTCCTGCATCTAGTAATACCTAAATCAAGAAAGGAAGCAAGCAGAGAAGAGAGAATGACCAGGCTAAATTAAGGCTGGCTAAGCCAGGACTGTTCTCTGATGGTAAAATCAAGAGAAGTCAAAGACAGTCACCAGTCTGTGACAGGCCGGTCACTCAGGAATGATGTATTTGTTGTGCAATGGCCCTGCAGCGCCCAAGCCCATGAGGCTATAAAAACTAATTAGGAGACTCAGCTCCCAGGTCCTACAGGGAGAGGAGCAGACAGAAACTTGCTGCAACCTTGGCTAATCGCCTTAAAAGTCTCTTGTTTGTACAGCACAAACTTGACTTGGCATCAGCCCAAATCAACTTGTTTTCTTACTGTCAGGTTCAGATTCTGGAGATGCCATCCAAGACGTCAGTGTGCACCCTGAAGCCGGAGGCAGATGCCAAGCCAGGCATGCCCATGTGCCTGGGGCTGTGGCAGGTAAGGCAAGCGTACGCCAGCCCCGCCCTGCAACCACGCCTGCCAGCTGTGAGTCAGGCCCCATTCATTGTTTGATTTGTCGTCAAATCAGTGAGGCAAGACCCTCTTTAGAGAATATGCACAGGCCACTTTTCGTGGCCCCAGTATACTTGGTTGAAACTGCCTCCTCTGGTAGCTGCTGCTACTTTGAAAGAGCTCCTGTAATTCCTCAGCTGTTCCCTCTGGAATGCCTCCTGCTGGTGGCAGTGAGGAGGGGACAAGCAGATCAGCTGTCTGGCCTACTCAGGAGAGACATGAGCCCTTCTGTCTTCCTAGATCTCAGACTGCCAAGGCTAGAATGGAAAATGCTGACTAATCTCAGCAAGCCCACACCACTTTTGCCATGTTTGGGATTAATTCTTGTTACCACTTTACCTTTTAGAAGTAAGAGTGAGCTTAACACAGTGACTTTCCCTGAAGCCATTTCCTACTTCTTCTATTATAGTTTTGTGTTAGAGGAGGTCAGGAGCACTTCAGAGCTGGCAGCCAAAGCTAAGCATAAGTGGGAGTCACAGCTGGGATCTGGGAGGGATCCTCCCAGCCCTTCTCAAGGTGAGGCCTGCTTCCACCACACCCCCAGTACAGCTGGCTCAGCTGTGAAGTTTCTTCTCCTGGGGTCATCTGTGCCTCAGGCTGCAAAGCATATGTTTTAGGGTGTTAGTTTCCAAAGAATCCCAGAAGCCTTAGCCGTAAGCCTGTTCAGGTACAGAAACCAAGGTGGATAAGTCATCAAGCAAGACCCTCTCAGGTGCAGTTGGTGATCCCTGGACCTTCTTCTTGGTTTTGTTCAGTGCTAAGAGCTGTACTTTGGTGGGCTCTGGTCAGCAGGAAGCCTCTTTGAACTCTTTAAGAATTAGATGAAGTTAGGAGGTGTCTGCATGCCCAAGAAGAGCCTTCCAGAGATCCACAAAGTTGCCTTACCTTTGTCAGTGTGAAAGACTGATGGCCTTTTTTCCAGTTGTCTCCTCCTCTGTAGTTTCTTGATTGAGAAGGTTCAAATTGAAAGGGTCTCAATAAGCTGATCCTGGGCACTGCCTCTTCCATTGGCCTCAGAAAAGTTCCAGGGGGGTTGAGATGGTGGAGACTTAAACTTAAAATAACAAGCTCCTGGAGCCAACAGATTTGTAGTCATACCTCAGGGACTGCAACAGAGCCTGGGTCACTGTCCTCTGTGTGTGCAGATAGACAGGACTCTCTGAGGACTCTTCTGAGGGCCCATGGCTATGTCCCTGAGAAGAGAAGATCCCACACACACACCTCCCAGCCAGCCCCTGCAGAAGTGCCCCAGGCAGTAACCATAGTGCTGTCAGGTCCTGGGGCAGGAGCTCTCCACTGCTCCCACTCCTGTTCTGTTCCCAGGGAAATGTGGGATGTTGTGTAATCATGTAAAAATTCCAGCAGAAAAATGTGTAGAAAGGGATGTACAAACTTGTTAAGGTAATTAATATAGTTGACAGAAGGACAAATCACAGTTTTGTTGGTAATGTAGATACAACATGAAGCCTCGAAAAAAGCCTGTATTAACTTCAAGTGTTCCTTTTTTCTCTCTTAGTCTGTAGATCTAGGTTATAAACTTAATCTGACAGTGGCAAAGTGACTAGACATGAGATTTTTTTCTGTAACATTTAGTCTATTCTTTTAACTGAAAACAACCAATCTGTATTATTAGAATAATTACTGCATAATCAGGCCAGGATGTAAATCAGGCCTGAGGCAGCATCACTGGCACCAGCTCTCAGAACAGCCCCCAGTCATACACCAAAATTAAGGTGCAGAGTGTTAGCTGCTCCCCATGGGGATCCCAGATGCTGCAGAGGACAGGAGGAGCTGCAGAGCAAGTCTTTGTTTCCAAGTCTTAGTTGAGGGAGAGGGGAGGAGCCAGAAAAAGCAGATGGGATGACTTCAGATCCTCAGCCTACTGAGGTCAGGCAACATATGCAAGTACTGTTGCTGGGATGCTGTAGAGACTCCAGGTACAGCAGAGAGAGAGATGGCTGGAACCACATAGCAAGCACCTCCAAAACAAGCTGAAGACTCCAGCTATCCCATGGAACCATGACAAATGGATAGTCATACATTATGCAGAGACTGACCAGAACCAATATCGGGGATGAAAGGAGTTCCTGTAGACTAGCTCAGAGAACACAGAAGGAAAGAGTCCCGCAGGGAAGGCAACAGGAAGTCTTAGCCACAATTGCTAGTATTGGGACTGGTTGCCACCAGAGCATAGTGCCCCACAGAGTGACTCAGTAGCCTTAAGTGCAAGGTCCAGCAGGTGACCATAGCTTGGCTGGTGGCAGAGGCTACATGTTCCTCTTTAGGCTGCAGAGGGTTCCAGGTGTTTCCCACCTGGCTTTGGTGCTTCCTTGGATACCAGGCTTTGACCCTGCTTGCCCAGAGTGACCCATCTGGAGAGGTGTGCCTCCCCCAGAATGTGACCATGTGGATGGCCTGACTGTATGGGAAGGGTGTGGCATAGCCTGAACAAATCCTCTCTGAGCAAATGATCTATAAAACATCAGTATACAACTCTTGCCTGTAATGGAAGCATAGGAACAGTGTAGCTGCACAGCCAGGCCTTCTGCAGGGTAGAGGCAGGGCTATCTGGGGCACTGGGCACACTTGGAAACCCACAACAGTCCTGCATCTCAGGGTCACAGTCAGAGGGTACAGCTTGGGCTCCATCAGTAGAGGAAGATAATTCCAGGTGATGCCTGAGAGGAATCACTCAAGAGGATGAATAGCAGCCTTGTTCCTCCTTCCAGGATCCTTCCTGTACTGTTTTGTGTTTGTAAATTTGAAGTACTATCAGAACATAATCACACCATTTCTGGAGACATGTGGTGGCCTCCTCCTCAACAGGTTTGCTGTGCCCGTGTGCAAGCCCAGAGTCCTTCCCACAGACATCCTCCAACCCAGATATGGTTTTCCTAGCTTTCATCACACAACCCCCATCCTCAGCCTCTCTTTCTGACACCAAGGGCCCTATGCCATTTGAAGATATCATCCACTGGTTAAATACATGCCCTGGGCCTCTGCTTAGTGCCAGGACTGATGGCTACGTCCCCCAGAGTGACTTGGAATCCTGCAGTGCTCCTCTTCTGTAGTTGTTTCAGAGGCTAAATAAACGAGGCGCCTGCCCAGGGCACAGAGCCCTCTGACCCTCACCCTCATTCATCATGATAGCAAGGGCTGCTAGAGTTCCACGAGCACCAGGCTTCCAGGGATGGGGGCTTCCGCAGCCACGTTGACAAAGCACATAAAGTTCATTTTTCACAGAGATGGAGCTTGTGATTTTCTTGGCTGGGAGTTCTAGACAGGTGACCAGCCCCAGCAAGAGTGGCCAGAAGTCTGTAGCCTAGGGAGGAGGCAGGAATAATGGGTCCCTAATAGCCCCTGAAGCCTTGGTGGGTGCCCAGTACCTCCCCTTTCAGGCATAAACCAGTGCTGGCATTTTTCAGGTCTGAGGGCTGATGAAAAGTGACCACATGAGGCCTGGAGGCCCCTGGGTACACACCAGTGGTTGTGCCAGACCTACGCCAGTGGTGTCAGGCACCAGCGGAGCCAACATAGACTGTATTGGGGCACAGAGTCTTAGGACTGTTGGCTCTATGGAAAGCACAGGAAATTGCTGTCTTGACTGTGCTGCATCACCTTTGCCTCTCTCCAGAGCCTTGTCCTTGTTTCCCTAAAACTCACTGGAAGCCAGGCCCTTCTGGGAGCTGACCGTTGTGCTATTCCCCACAGGCAGAATCCAGTCCCCGCCCCTTCCTTCTGGCTGGCTATGAGGACGGATCGATAGCCCTGTGGGATGTCTGGGAGCGGAAGGTGTGCAGCCGTGTCTCCTGCCACGAGGAGCCCGTCATGGGCTTTGACTTCGACTCTCAGAAGGCTCGAGGTGTCTCTGGCTCTGCAGGGAAGACTCTGGCTGTCTGGAGCCTGGATGGGCAGCAGTCCCTGCAGGTCAGTGTGTTGGGCCCCGGGCCTCATTTATCCTACTCTGCACTAACAGTCTGATAGGCTGAAACAATATTTAGGCATGAAGAGGAGCTGCCGCAGATCCCTGGCTAATTAATCACTTGGAGGCGGTGCAGGCTGGCCTGTCCAAGGCTATTGCAGGAGGAAGGGGGCGTGGATGTGGGCCAGGCCTTCACATGGTTTGGGTTTCTCCCAGACCTCAGGTTAACAGCCGTCACGTCTTGTCCATCTAGAGAAAGGCACGTAGAGTACAGGCAGACCCAAACCCCTTTGTGAAAACCCAGAGGAATTTGGCCAGTAAGGAACTGATTAATCAAAAACAAAACAAAAAGAAGCTGTAGAAAGTTCCACAGAGCCATGGCCCCCAGTGGTGATTTGCAAATTGTCCCTAGGAGGCTGTAGTTCATTGCCAGCAAGAAAGTCCATGGGCAGAAGCATGCGGCCTTGGGTTTGAGTGAGGATTGCTGGAGATCTCCCCAGGATGTCTTGTGGGCTGTCCCAGTTGATGTGGCTTGAAGATAGTCTGGTGTCTATGTGGATTTTTGACCACAGGGCTCAGCACAGGGAGCCCAGCCTACATGGTTCACTCCATATGGTATGGGAGAGTACAGCTCTACAGGGTCCCACCCAGCTGAGCCCAGTGAGGAGAGGGGATGGGGATGTGGGATCCAAGGCAAGAAGGGCATGTGTTCACACCTTATGTTTTCATGACAAGTCTGTGCTGCATGGTGAACTCAGTAAACCTGTCCTATCTGCTTGTGTATCTGTCCATCTTCAGTGTCCTAGAGAGGCCAGTGAAGACCCTGGCATCAAAGGCAGAGCTTCTTATGCATCTACCTGGAAGGAAGGGTATCTGAGATCTTGGAAAAATAAGCCATAATACTGATGGTCATTTTTGGAGTTGGAGACTGAGTCTCTGTGGGTGCTGGGTCTGCATGTTCTGACTTCCCACCTGATGGATGTGGGTGGGAATCTCTCCTTCACACCCCTTCCTCCTGCTCCATGGGCCCCAGTGTTTGTCCCGCTATGAATTAACACTTATTGGCCTGACTTTGCAAATAGATGAGGGCCAGGCAGCTTCTCTGAGTTGTGTAGCTCCCACCTAAGCTCCCTGTACCTGAGACCCCAGGAAGGAACCATCCTGCCCATGACTGCGCAGCCTCTCCTGGAGTGTTTGGGGAACAGCTGCTGGAACTTAAGACTTAAATTTATGGGGCATGTTTCAGTCCAAAGATGAACTTTTACTCTACTAATGAATTGAAAAGTTAAAGCAGAAGGGGAAAGCAGGAATAAATGAGTTGGAAAGTTAAAGCAGAAGGGAAGGCAGGGATTCTAGCCTGGAAGTAGTTGGGGTGATGGTGGTCGCTGGGTAGGTCCTAGTTCAGCCAAACACATCAAAGGAAGAGGAGAGGCACCTCCCAACCCCCACTGAGCAGGCACTGGGCAGGGGGTTTCCTGGGGGAATAGAGAACAATCCTAGGGGGAGGGTGAAGGCCTCCCTCTCTTCTGTTGTTTCTGTCTCTTCCTCCTGTTGCTGTCTCTTGGTATGAGACTAGAAATTTATCCAAGGACATTTGTACCGAGCTACATCCCCAGTCCTTTTTTTAAATTTTTTTTTATTTTGAGAGTCTCACTAAGTCACTCAGTTGCCCAAGCTGAGCTCTAAATTATGATCTTGTTGCCTCAACCTCTGAGAGTGCTAGTGTTACAGTTGTGTGCCACCAGCCTGGCAAAGGCATCAGTCACATCCTCAGAGATTCTGGAAATTTCAGGTAGATCTCAGGCCTCTGGGAGGAAGCATCCAAGTTGCTTTGCTGTCTGAGAGTCCTTGATACCTGGGAGCAGGTGAGGTAGCCTTGAGTCCTTGGTATCCACAAGCATCCTCACCCATGCCATGAGACTGCAATATAGCTGTCCGCCTTGGCCTGAGAGCCACACAGGCACAGATGTACCTTGTTTGTGTCCTCTTGTTGAAACTTCTGTTGAGCCCAAATCAGTCTCTCCCAGGCAGGCACTAGGAGCAGCAGTGTGGATGAGGTTCTCTGCAGCAGAGCGTGGGTAATCAGAACCAGATGGCGGCCGTGCCGTGCATTCCTGGCACCTGAGGTCATGTGCTGTAAGAGCCACTGGTGGCCAGAGATCTTTCCTAGAGGGTCCCAGCCCTGGCCAAGGCTCAGCAAGGGACCATAACAGTGACCAAAAGGCTACCTGCTGAGGACAGTGCCCAGAGGGAACCTTGGAGACACTTAGGGACACCAGAGCTGCCTGAGCTGCCTGCCTGCCTTACGGAGGTGGCTTTCCTGCTAGCCATCAGATTTGGGCCTCAGCTGTCGTCAGATACAGGTGGTACACAGGCCCTATTCCTTCCTCATCCACTTGGGACAGGGCCCACAGCCTTGAAGCAGGGACTGATTTATAGCCAGTAGTATTTTTAGGTCTTTAAGTAATAATGAGGCTACCCCACCCCCGTCAGCCCTGGGCTGGAAGCAAACCTGCCATGCTCACCACTCATTGCACTCAGTTAGTATTCCAGCTGCACCAGAGCAGTAGCCTGTCTTCCCTCTTCTTGGGCTCACCAGGGAGACTTCTCTTTAAATAGTAATAGAGCTACTCTGTACACCTAGAATGACCATGTCCACTGTAACAAGAGACAAGGATTGCCTCAGGATTTAGGCACAATCCAACCTGCTGTCCATGTCATAGGGCTCTGGCTAGTGTCCCAGCATCTTCCCAGGACTTGGTATTTGTCCAGGACCCCATGCAGGCTTCTAGTGTCTTTTTGCCTCCCCAGAACCTGGTCCTGCTGCTGTTCTGTCTCTGCATTGATGCCTTCACCCATTTCTGAGAGCAGCTACAGTGATTATGGAATCACTCCCTGTTCCCACCAAGCTGCTGGATTAGCACAACCAAACCCCTGAGCAGGAGCTGGGTATCTTAACCTATTGCAGGTAGAGGTACTGCATGGAGGAGTCAGAAAACCGGTATGGGGTCTCCCTGTCACCCACCTCCTGCCTGTGAAGACTGAAGTACAGGGCTCCACTGAACTCTTCCCCTGATCCTTGGCTCTGTACTCAGCACCAGGGTGCTAGTTTGAAAGCAGCTGTCCTCTCTCTTGGAGGCATCATAGGTAGGAAATTCTTATAAAGAGGAAATAGCAGGGAACCTGGAACAAGACCCTGGGTGGGCTCCAGCAAGGGCTACTGTTTGACTCCCAGGAGTTCCTTCTTTGTCACTGACCCAAGGCAGCATTCACAGGAGAAAAAAGGATTACATGATGTGAAATGGCCTGCTGGTCTGGTTCATAGCCACTAGTTGTCTTGGGCTAGCAGTGTGATAGTTGCTGGGAGCCCTTGCATCACATATATACTCACACCTAAGCACTACAGCATCGTGGGGATGCTCCAAGGCCAGTCTGTGCATGTTAGGCAGACATGTGGTGTGGCAGGGAAAGAGTATGGCCCAAGAACTGGACACTTTGCACACTAGGGGCCTTGTGGTCACAGAGTTGACAGCCATATATTTTGCAGCATGTCCACCAGCTTATGTGCAAGTACAGGCAGGAAGCACAAGAGAGCCCAGAGCCAGAACTCTGCCTGATGGAAATAAAAGTAGGTGGGAAGAGCAGGCAGTCAGAGAAGAACAGGGCTGTGAGAGGTTATCAGGGCTGGTGGGCTGAGGGTGTTGTCAAGTTCATGAATTAGAGCTGGACCCTGGAGAGGTAGCTAAAAGGGCAGTTTAAGCTGATGGGAATCAGTTTTGGCTGTGAGTTCTGGAGTGGATGTTGAGGAATGGGAAGGGGGCGGGGGACATAGTATTAGAGAGCTAGCTCCTGTCTCTTCTTCAGGTGAGGAACATTCTGGTCCAAGCCAAAACATATGTAACATCCAGACTGCGCTACACTGACAGGCTAAGTTTGCTGCAGGTTATGGGCAGAATCTTATCAGGTCCATTCCACTCAGTGAGAGATAGAGGAAAAGTCTGGATCATGGATGAGCCCTGGATTTTACCATATGCTTTTATTGTGTTGCTCAGACTCATGACTTTTCCATGCTATTAGTTTAGTGACTTGCTTTGTTCAGTATTTTTTTCTTTAATATCAAAACAACCAAATAAAACAACCAAATAACCAGTGCTATGGCATGTGCTTATAGTACCAGCTATTTGGAAGGCTGAGACAGAAGGACTGCCTGAGGTCAAAAATTCAAGATTAGACAGGGAAGCATAACAAGTCCAGCTGAGTATGGTGGTGCACTCCTATTATCCTAGCATCCTGACAGTCTGAGGCCAAAAGATTTCAAGACTGGAGCCCAAGCTGGGCAACTTATCGAGACCTTGTCTCAAAATAGAAATTTTAAAAAAGGAACTGGGTATATCGTAGTGTGACTGTCTTCAGTTCAGTCCACAGCACCATGAAGACATAAGACAGAGTATATCTTACTCTTCTGGCTCAGTCAGAGCAGTTCAGGGCTGTGACCTGATCAGCATCAGCACCTTTCTGCTGCTTGGCCTTGCTGTTGGTGTAGTGGTGTCAGAAGGCCCAGAGTTGGGAAGTGAGCATTCCCTTCTTTCCCAATTACTGGATAAGTCTGGGCAAGGATCCCAGTTTTGTTTTGTTTTGTTTTGTAGTGCTGACAATGAAACCCAGGGCCTCATGCATGCTAGGATAGTGTTCTACTATTGAACACATGGCCGAACCACAAATCTGCTTCTTTTCCATTACTGTTTTTGTTTAGGCTATCCTCCAAGGCTCCTGCCTCAGCCTCCTGAGAGGCAAGGCTAGGGTCATGTTCCACCATGCCTGGCTAGGAATCTGCTTCCTGAGTGGCCATGAGTTAGTCTTTGCTTTTTCTGTTGTGGGCAGGAATTTTCTTTGTGGAAAGGTTCAGTTTTCTTGGTGGACTTATTTAAGTTTGATTTTATCAGAAGTTGCATTTTTCTAGGAATACGGAAATACTTTCAAGATATTTACTTAAAGATGATTTTTGTAGCTCTTCGTGATGAGTGTATATCTGTCAATTCATAGTACTGTCTCTTTTTATTACTAACCCATCTTTGCTGATCCTTGAAGTTTGGTGTTCTTCTGATTCATCATTTCTGTTTTTGTCTTCTTCCTCCAGTGTTCTCTGTGTTTGCCAGGTTGCTCTGATTTGCACTGCACATGTAACCTGCTGGCTCCCCGCCTGCTTTGCCTGTGTTTCCACCAGGTACCTTTTGCTAGGTCTCGCACTGCAAGATGTGATTGTTTTCATTACCTCTCACTTCTCAGGGGATCCCATTTTTGTTTGTTCTTTGACTGCTGGGCTGATTAGTGTTTTTAGGATTCCACATGTTCAGGAACTACCCCTGCCCTCATTATCTTCTAACTTTTTAATTCTAATTTAATTACATTGTGGTCAGAAAACAAGCTCTGAATGATATCAGTTCTTTGAAATGCTGGGGGCCCATCCAGTTAGCATAAGTATTCCACATGTGCTTGAAAAGAAAATGCTGAGTGCTGTTGCATACACACCTGCACAAGTGGACATGGAGTTGGACATATATATCTATCTGCCTGGTGTGCAGTGGCCAGACAGAGCCTTGAAGATGCAGGTGAATGCTGTTCTGTGCCTATCCTGGTATCCTGGTAACACAAGGTCCTGTTCTGGCTTGGTTTGGCTCGTTCTTTTTTTAAGACAGTCTTGCTACGTAGTGCCAGCTATCCTCGACCTCATTTATGTAGCTGAGGTTGGCCTCTAACTCATGAAGATACTCTTGCCTCAGCCTTCTGAGTACCATGATTGCAGGAGAGCACTACCATACTGGCTCTCTTGATTTTTTCTTTCTGCCTTTTGCATTTGAAAGCGAGCTTAGTAATATGCTAATTCTTGATAAATTGGGCCTTTTTTTCAGTTATCCTTATTATCTCTCCAAAACACTTTTGCCAGAAAACAAGGTGTAGCTATCTCTCAGTGAGATCTCTTGGTGTCCCTGGGGTATGCAAGTATGCATCGAGAAGGAAGTATGGAGTCCACATTTCTGGATTCTGTCTCTTGAACTATGAGGATGTGTCAGCTCCACCATAGGCACCTTCCACTGTGGATCTGCCCTGCAGATTTCAGCACATTGTGTCTTCATTTTAATTGAGTTCCAAGTATTTTCTCTCTTGAGATTTCTTCACATAGGTTCCTTAGAAGTATTAGTTAATTTCCAAGTATTTGTTGCTTTTGTAGACATTTTTAATTTGACTAATTCTGTTGTCAGTAAACATTTCCTGTACAAGTTCAGCATCTAGAAATTTTTAGAGGCTGGTGTTTGGCCTATCACAAGTCTTGGGGAATAGACCACATGTACTTGAAAGACCAGATGTTCTGCAGTTGTTGGGTGGAGTCTTCTATCAACATGACCCAGATCACTCAGGGCAGTCTGTAGTTCAAGTCTTCAGTATGCTTACCTGCCAGTTAGAAGGGTCTTAAAATCTCTCACTATAACTATGAACACACCTGTTCTTCCTCTAATTCTGCCCATTTTGCTCACGATCTTTGAAGCTCTATCATTAGATATGTAAACACTTCAGATGGCTGTCTCCTACAGATAACCAGCGAACTTTTCTCATTAGGAAAACTATCTCTGTCTCTGTCTCTGTGTCTGGCTGCCTCTCCCTCTCCCTCTCCCTCTCCCTCCCTCCTTCCCTCCCTCTCTCTCTTTCCCCTCCTTCCTTTTCCTTCTCTCTTCATCCTTCCCCTCTTTCTCATTCATCTCTCTTTTTGTTTCTTTGTTTATCCTGTTGAGGATTGAAACCAAGGCCTTGTACATGCCAGGAAATCAGTGAGCTGAAACATCCATCTTTTGTGATGCTTTTTGCCTTGAAATCCACTTGGTCTGCCACTGAGTAGTGCCATCCACTTTCTTAGGCTTACCTTTTGCATGGTACATCTTTTCCTGTGCTTCTGTTGTCAGTCAGTTTTGATCTCTTTGTATTTTAAAAAAGCATCTTTTGTAGACAACATATAGTTAGTTGTATCTTACTTTTTTCTGACACTTTTAATTGGAGCATGTACTGTGTTTGTATTTAATGTGGCTAATGATAAATCTGGAATTAAATCTGCTATCTTAATATTTGCTTTCCGTATGTTACTTCTGGTTTTGACCCTTCTATGCTCCTTCCCTGCCTTCCTTTGTGTTAATCAGATAGAGTTGCATGTCAGGTAATGAAGGGATATGTTCTGAGAAATGTGTCTTTACATGTTTTCATTCTTGTTTAAACACCATAGAGTAGTGATGGTGAACCTTTTAGAGCTTTCAGTTATGACAAATAACCCACTGTGGCACAGGTGCCATGCACTCCCAGCACTGCCATAGAGCATATTCACACAGACCTCAGGGGCACACCCTACTGTATGTGTACACCTAAGCACCATGGCACATACCATCATGTATATGGTTCATCATTGACCAAAAAATTGTTACTATAGTACATGACTTTCATTTCTACACTTGACTTCTTAGCTGTGCCTTTTGTTATTTTCCTTTCTGATGGATTAGCAGTTGCATCCTTTTCAAAGTCTACACAGTCAGTGTTGATCCTGTTCTACTTCTCAAACGTAATAACCGTTTACTATTACCATTCTATTTACCTGCCCTCCCTATCCGTTGTGCTGTACATTTTACTTTTGTACTTATCAGAAACTCTACCTCATAGTATTTATTAATTTCACTTTAAATCATCAGTTGTCTTTTTTTTGTGTGTGTGTGCAGGGTCTCACTACGCAGCCCACACTTACAGTGATCCTCCCGATTTTGCCTCCCTAGTGCTGGGATTACAGTGCATGCCTCCATGCCTGAGCTCCATCACCAGCTCAGCGCCACCCGAAGGTGGGGCCGGCACAGCATGCTGAACCAGGGATCAAACCCTGGCCCCTGCGCTTACCTAAGCAAGCACTTAGTCTGCTGAGCTATACTGCCGGCCCGTACCAATTGTCTTTTTTAAAAAATCATGAAATTATTTTTAAAGCAGTTTTGTTTGATTTGTGGTACTGAGGACTAAACCCAGGGCCTTCACACTGAGCTATTTCCCCAGCTCTCCCTTTCTTAAAAGGAATCAATTTATTATTGCTCAGGCTGGACTTGAATTTTTGATCCTCCTGCTTCAGCCTCCTGGATTACAGATGTGTGTCACCATGCCTGCTAAAACATAGTACTTTATATCTATCCACCTGCTTACCATTTCTGATACTTTCTTGTAGGTTCAAGTTCTATCTGGAATTAAATCCCTTTTGTTGTAAGACTATCCTTTTTCCTTTTTTTTTTTTTTTTTTTTTTTTTTTTTTTTTTTTTTTTTTTTTTTTTTTTTTTTTTTTTTTTTTTTTTTTGGTATTATTATGCTGGTGTGGGAGGGTAGTACTAGCATTTTTTTTTTAAATCCAGTAATACCTTTATTTCTTCTTTTCCTTCCTTCCTTCCTTCCTTCCTTCCTTCCTTCCTTCCTTCCTTCCTTCCTTCCTTCCTTCCTTCCTCCTTCCCTCCCTCCCTTCTTTCCTTCCTTGCAGCAAAAGCATTTAATTGAGTCACCCTTGGAGGCCAGATGCAGAGACAAGCAAGTTTATTAAGCGCTGACCCCAAAGAGCAGGAGGGGAGAACAGTTATACAGTTCTAGGTCTGGGTCTTATTCCTGGTTGAATAGCGGGAGCAATGGTGCTGATATGATTTAGGGCAGCTATAGAAATACTACAAAGCATGGGCTTAGCTTCTGACAGAAGAACAAGGGTATTCACATTTTACATAGAGAACAAATGGTCTTATGACAAAGCAAGGGGTGGTATTAGGTTAGGTAACTATGGCAACATTTATGAGAAACAACTTAAAGAAACAAATTTAAGCTTTAAAATGGCACTAGAATGCAAAATGACATTGGTGTAGTTTTCTTTCCTATATCAACTTAATTTTTTGGTGCTGGGGATTGAACCTGAGGCCTCAGGATATAAATCATCTGTTGTACTATTGAGCTTCACCTCCAGCCCCACTTTTGCCTATTTTACAAACCCTAGCTGTAGAATTTAGGGATACTTTAAAAAATTTTTCTTTGTGTACTTTTTTTTTTTTTTATGGAACCAGGGATTGAATTCAGGCCCTTGTGCTTGCTTAGAGAAGTGCTTATTCTACTGAGCTATCTCCCTGGCCCCTTCTTCATGTACTTTAAAGATGTTATTGAGGCCAGGAATACAGCTCAGTGGCACAGCACCTGCCTGGTAAGTGTGAGGTCCTATGTTTGATTCCCAGTGTGCCCCCCTCCCCCCAAAAAATTATACTGAGCCTGGCATAGTGGCATATCCCTGTAATCCTAGCATTTGGGAGGCTGAGATGGGAGGATTGCTGCAAGCTCAAGACCAGCCTGGACTACAAGGCCAGCCTGAACTGCATAGCAAGACCTGTCTCAAAATGAGCAAAATAAAAACAAAAACACACACTGTACTAAAGATGTTGTTCCATTATTTCAGTGAGAAATTGAGATAACTTCTCATTATTCCCATGTATGCAGTGTGCCTGATTCCATGGCTTTTCTCTTTATTGGTGGTTTTCAGCAGTTTGCCATGAATGTTCTTAGATGCTTTTTCTTAACCTGATTGAGTTTTGCTGAGCTTTTCATCTTTAAAATGGGAATTTTTAGTCATTATTTCTTCAAATGTTTTCCTTGCCCATTTTCATTTTTGCTACTTTTTGTGGCTTCCTTCAGTAGGTCTCTGAGGTTCTGCTTACTGATTTTCCTTTTATCTTTTCTTCTTTCTTCAGTTTAGATAATCTCCATTGTTCTGTCTTCTAGTTCACCAACTTTCCAAAAATAATTCTCACTCTGCTATTAACACTGTCCTATAAATATTGTATTACAGTTATGGAGATTTTCAGTTCTGTGTTTTCTATAATTTGTATTTCTTCCTGGGCATGATGGTACATGCTTGTCATCCCAATCTGGGAAGCTGAGACAGAAAGATCACAAGTTAGAGTCCAGCTTGGAAATTTAATAGTTTAATCAAACCTCATCTTGGAAAGGAAAGGGAAGGGAAGGGGAGGGGAAGGGAGGGGATGGGAGGGGAGGGGAGGGGAAGGGAAGGGAAGGGAAGGGAGGGAAAAAGGATGTGGATCTAGCTCTGTGCAAATGATCTGGGTTTAATCCCCAGTACTGAAATCTTTTTTCTACTTCTCTGCATACTCATCCAGATAAATTTGTTTTGTAATTATTTGGATGCATTTTCCATATATATATATATAATTTAGGGAGCAGTTTCCTTTTTAAAAAAAAATTTAAATATCTTTTATTTATTTGGTACAGGGTCTTGCTATGTAGCTCAGTGATCCTCCTATCTCAGCTTCTCCAGTACTGGGGTTACAGCTGTGTGCCACCATACCTGGTTTCAGTGGCCAGCACAGTGTGCCCAGGTTCTGGGGCTGGCATGGCATACAGTACTGGGGGTTGAACCTGGGTCCTTGCACATGCCAGGCAAGCACTTAAATCATTGAGCTATCCCCCCATTCCTGGGGTCAGTTTCTGTTAACTGGTTTCCCCCATGCCAATAGACTACATATTCCTGCTTCTTTGCATGCCTAACAAATTTGTTGGCCTTTGAAGTCTGTTATCTTGCTCTGAACAGTGGTTACTGGCAGGAAATTCACTTACTAGCTCTTCACCTTAGCCTTCTGTAGGCTTGGTTTACCCTTTGTTAGGTCAGGTATATGGAAGACCATTCTCAGACTCCTCTATGCTAGAGCCTACACTCTGCCTCCTTTCAGACCTTGCTGAGGCCTGGTTTCTATCTTTGTTCTAATATATCTATACCAGGCCTTACTCTGTGGTGGAATACTTACTTACTCCTGAACCTAGGCCATTATCATGTCTCAGCTACTCTTAGTTGACCTCTTTTACGTGTCCATTTCACCCTGTAATGCCATTCTCTGCTAAGCCCTGTACAGTTTTCTCTGGGGTTGTGCAACCTACCCTTCAAAGACTCATCAGGAACCCCACATATAGTCCTCTACCCCCCAGGAACTCCATTTCCCTCCCTTCCTCCACCTTATCATCACAGATTTCATCAGTCTAGCTGCCTTCTCAGCTTAATGTGACCAGTGCATTGTGTCTGGATTTATGCTCAAGGCATTTTCTGGGGGCAGAGAGCACTGGGAGGTTCACATCATCAGCAACCTCTTCCAGTGCTTGTGGAAGTTACCTTGTATATTTTGTTCACTTTATGGTTGTTTATAGACAATGACTGGTCTGCTTCTGGCCATTCTGTTATAGCCACTTCCCTATTATTTTTGCCTTATGAAGGATAAATCTGCTTATTTGCCAAACAGATACTCATGGCTCTTCATTCTGAATTTTACCTTTTATCACCGTTTAATCATCATTTTCTTAGTGCTTTTGGCTCTGAACTCATTTTTCCAATGAAGATAGGCCCTCTCTTTCTTGTTTACCTTCTCTTGCTATATCTGCCTGTAGTCCCTTTGGAGAGTCTTTTTACTAGCACAGATCTAGATTTAGCACTGGGATCCAATCATAAAACTGTTGAATGTATTTATAGTTGTATACTTAATGCAAGTATACAGGAGAGATACCAGATACTAGTTACATCCTAATCAGGTAAGAGAGGAGAAGAAAGTAATGCTGATTTTATCATTATTTATGGTACATGGCAAATAAACTATCAAATGTGAAGTTGACTGCTTGTATCTTTGGCCCCCAAATAACAAAGGAACAAGTTAAATAAAATCAGCCAACATCCCTTCTCACTACTCTTTTTCTGTTAGTTACATAACCGGTTCTCTAGCCATAATCCCCATGAGTTTCAGAACTAATCCTGCCAGTAGGTAGATTCCGTGCTGTCTGCCAGACCATTTGCTATAGTTCTCCAGTTATCTCTTACAACACTAGAATTAATCTTCTTGTCCTTCCAGAAGAGCTTATGGAAGCAATATCCTTTGAGTTCTTAACATGTTCAAAAATGTCTGTCTTTATCTTTACAATTAAGTGACATTTTGGCTACATATAAAATTCTTGGGCCATATGTCCCTTCTTAGTCTATGTGAGCATCACTCTGGTTTGCTGGCATAGTTGTAGCTGAGAATGTGCTGAGCACTGTCTGTACTTTACCCTCTTGATCAGGGTAATCCATTCTGTCTACCAAAAGGACTGTGCAGCTATTAGGTATAAGAGTTTTACTAGAGTATATCTAAATGTTGACCACTCTATAGGTTTTCTTTGGACTTTGACTTCCATTTCAAGACATTAAAATGCTTGACATTGCTTTTCTGCATAAGCAAACCCTAACATCTCATCTCTTTCATTACCTTCCTATACTATGCTTCTCAACTCTGTCTTTCTCTTATTTTGCTCATTTTTCTTTCTTTCTATATATAGTTCCTTTCTGTCTTGTTTATGATATTATCTCCTGCTTTTTTCTGATTCCCCTTGCTTTCCTTCCTTCCTTCCTTCCTTCCTTCCTTCCTTCCTTCCTTCCTTCCTTCCTTCCTTCCTTCCTTCCTTCCTTCCATTTTCTTGAAACCAGGTGTAACTGTGCAGCTCAGGCTGGCCTCAAATGTATGACAATCCTTGTGCTTCAGCCTCCCAAGTGCTGGCATTACAGGCACGCACTACCACACCCAGACACTTAAGCTTTTGTCTTCCACTTTTTTCCCAAGCTTTGCTAGGTCTGTTCTCCTCAGTGTTTTGCTGCTTTTGGTTCTTGTTTTGTAGAGATAATTTATAGGTGTGACTTAGTTCATTTAATTATATTTTAATTTATGAGTAAATCACTTAGTGACCATCTTGCTGGCATCTGAAGAATGTTGCCATTTATTTTTCCTGTTTCTTTTCTGCTTTGCTTTTGTGTTGCCTTTATAGAGATGAGTGTTTCTTTTTAAATAGATGATAGTATTAGGAGGCATTTAGAAGAAAATAGTTCTGATAGAAGTCTTGATGCTCAGGACCAAGATGGCCAGGCCATATACAAGATTGGGCCATATATCCCTTGATGACAAGTATGGCCATCATAGAATGTCACAGCGTTAGCAAAGTGCTTCTCATTTTGTGTGGGGACAGATGCCAAATGCATACAGCACATAGGACAGCCCTGTGTAACCAAAAACACTGTATGCTAATCTGTTTTTATTTACTATAACAAAATATCTGAGGTGGGTTAACTTTATGAAGAAGAGAAATTTAGTTGGCTCACAGTTCCAGAGTGAGAGTCTAAGATCAGGTAGCCCCATTGGTTTGGACTCCAGTGAAGGACTAATGGATGGCCTCATTTCATGCCAGAAATGTGTGAAGGGAATAGACTACATCATCAGACATGATGTCATAAAGTCTTAGGCTTCAGTCCTTTTCAAGGGAACAGGTCCAGCTGACCTCCCCACCATCATCACCACACTGAGAACCAAGCTCCCAACATGAACTTCAGGGGCATATGCTGAATCACACCTAGCCATAAATGTTTGACCATAAAGCCAGCTCTGATTCCTGGTGGCCACTCTGCTCGCTACAGAAAGCACATGTTGGAACAGGAGGCTTCACCAGCATTGAACATGGGGTGCTTGGCCCCCAGAGAGAAAATGGCTCCCTGTCAAGTCCATACAGGTCAAAAATGCTGCATAATTCCTCATCTTGTTCAGCACACTGGTGTTTCACAGAGTCAGGCCAGCAGCTAGGCTTCACCATAGCCTGGTGAGAAACACTACTATGTAGCCCCTTTACCTCTGGTGTTGTCTCCCCTTTGTCCTGGGCCTTAGTTCATTTTCTGTTATTATAACAAAGTACCTGAGATTAAGTGTAGTGTAAAGAATAGAAGTTTATATGGACACAGTTTGGGGGGCTGGAAAGTTCAGGAGCATGGAGTTTTGGTGCTGCTCTATAACATGGTAGAGGACATCCTATAGTCTCAGAACAAGTATGCTAGCTCAGGTCTCATTCTCTCCTCATAAACCAATAATGCCACCACAAAGACCCCATCCTTATCACCAAGTCTAACTCTAATGATCTCCCAAGGCCCCACTTCCAGATGCCATCAGCATGTGGATTTAGAGATTAATTTGCCGACATGAACTTCTGGGAGACACATTCAAGCCACGGCTTCTACCCACACCCTGTTGCTTCCCACTCTTGGCAGCTCTTTCACCCCTTCTCATCACATGATTTCCTTAACTGCTTAGTGTTGCTGAAGATGGGGTTTGCATTTCTCATCTTCTCTGAGATGTGGGTGTTGACCAAGGTTCTTCTGGGAGAAATGTGAACACCATGTTGTTGTTGCCTCTCACTAGATTTGAAGGTGTTGGGAGCCACAGAAGCTAGGAAATTGATCAAATGTGTGTAGGTGAGACTAGACCTCACTGCCTAAAGCACAAGCTACCTCAATCCTGGGTAAACATCCTGTCTGGTTAAGGTCAGCTATTAGTTACTAGTAATGAACTTAACATGTTAATTACTTTGCAACATCCTTTTGTTGTGCCTGGCATTAGTCTTGCCCATCTGGCAGACCAATGACCAACTAGCCCAGCTTTGTCTTCTTATATATCTTTCTCATTCCTGCTGCCATTTCTCCTCAGGTAAAACCAATAGCAGTGAGACCAATGGATCTCTACATAAAGGTGCAGTGTATTCCCCACGGCAAAGGAACAGGGCCACTCTTTAATAAGGGAAGGAGTTTCCAGAGCAGGCTGGAGAGCTAGAGTCCTTGATGTCATGGCCCAGTGGCCAGCCGAGAACAGAAGTGCTCTTGGGGAGAAAGCAGAGGAGGTCAGCTGGTTGGGGAGTGAGTGTGTGACCATCAGGGTGACTGAATTCATTCATAGATCTTACTACAGGGCAAGGCAAGGTGGCCATGGGTGACCACTGAGTGCCACTGGCTCAACCTAAGAGCACCTCACCCTATCTCCTGCTATCTTTCCTTTTGCAGGTGTGTAGCACTCACCAACTCACCAATCCTGGGATCTCTGAGGTTACAATCCGTCCAGACCGCAAGATTCTAACTACTGCAGGCTGGGACCATCGCATCCGTGTGTTTCACTGGCGGACAATGAAGCCACTGGCAGTGTTGGATTTCCACAGTGCTTCTGTCCACTGTGTGGCCTTTGCCACCAATGGCTTGCTGGCTGCTGGATCCAAAGATCAGCGCATCAGCATCTGGTCACTATATCAGCGTACATGACTCAGCCACTCCCACCTCTAGGGACTCAGAAAACAGGAGGTAGGCATCTCACTCCAGCCATGGCCCAGTCAAGTGGACACTGACTATCAAGGGTCCCTAAGCAGGTGTGGCCTAAGGACCACAGAGTCTTCACTTTTTTCATGAGACTCACTATGGCATCCATATGACAGTGACCCTGGCAACTAGCAAGACATCTGGTACCTGTAACCTGTGAAGAGTTCTGGCCTGAGAATATTGTATAATAAATTTTCTGTTTCAATCTCTTCTACTGATCCCTCTACTTAAAAGAGAGTCCTCAGGTTCCCATAGATAGATCCCTTGCTGGGTTTTGCTATTAAGTGGGTGACCCTGAGTGGGTTCCGAGGCCTTTGGAGGGCACAGACCCTGAGTGTAGCTTTCCGCTGATATTTGCATAGCTTCTTGCACAGAGATGGACAGGAACTCCTGACATCCAAAACTGAAGCTAGGACTGGGCAAGGGCATCACTGAACTCTAAGAAAGTGTAGTAGGAAAGGGGCTGATGCTGGATGGTGCAGTTGAGACAGGAGTTCATGGTGTCCAAAGCAAGGCCAGACACAGGATGGGGAGGAGATGTCCGTCCCAGAAAGGGCCTGTCAGCTAGGATTTGCTGCAGGGACAGATTTAGTCTATTTCTTATGTATAAGAATTGTTTTATATTTATATATAAGTATATATTACATATATTAAACATTGTATATATGATATATAATATTATATATATGTAAAGAATTTATAAGTAGGCTTATAGTAGCTGCCTATAAAGTCAGGGATGGATGATGCAAGAGGATCATCTGCATCCTGGAGAGCAAAGATCCAGTTAAAAGGGCCTGGAGCTCACTGCAGAGTCAGGTGTGAGGGATAGAAGAAAGCTGAAGGGTCAGCAAAGAAAGGCTGACGAGTCTGTGCCGGAAACCTGAAGGAACTGGTGATGAATGTCCAAAGGTAACGGCAAAGATAAGCTCCTCCAAAAAAAGCAAAAGGAAAGATTTCTTTCCCTTTTTATTCTACCCAAGCTACAAGCCCATTGGTTGGCGCCACCCACATCCAGAACCGTGCTCCACTAATCTGTTATGCATTTCTTAAACCATTCAAGTTGACACCATAATTATCTATTACAGGGAGTTGGGTGATGGGGCAGGACCATCTCCAGGTGACTCGCCAAGGCATAGAGACATTGAGCCAGGCAAAGCTCTTCACAGTAACCAGACACAAGCTCTGGGCAGCAATAACAAAAGCTAGGGACAAGGCTGCACTGCCCCCTGCACATAGCCAGCCTAATGAGCATCTTCTGGTATTGATTGGGAGGGATTAAGACTCTGAATGTGTGGGTAGGGCCTACAGACAGAATCCAAGGAAGCAAGGACCTTTGTCTTTAATGCCAGAAGAGCCCAGCCCCCTTCCTCTTGCACTTTCTAGCTGAAGAGCCAGAATGCCCCCAGCAGCTTCCCTGCAAGGCAGTTCCAAGTTCAGGATACCATCTATCCCTGGCACGCCCAAAGGAAGAGGCACAAAGTATATGCTGTGCTGAGGTCACTGCACTGCGACCGAAGGACCTGGTGTCTCTAGTTCAGATAGCCACAGAGATCTAGAATGCAAGTGTGGGAGCGGGAACAATGGGGCAGGGTCCAGGTGGCTGGAGTACGAGGGAGTCAGTAATTGAAATGGGCCTACAGTGTGCTCCGACAATTGGGTTCATGGTGAGTTGGCTGAGACATGGATCCAAAAGGTAGCCATACCTTTTGGATGCTTGATGGCTTTGGTATATAGACAAAGAAGGGATCTAGAGGCTGGGGTATTGGCACACTAGAGATTTGTCATGCAAGGCCTCTGTGCCCTCAGGGGGAGGGTCCAGAGGATACACTGTTAGGTGCCACAGAGAGGGATAAAATGCTGAGGGAGCCCAGCATCCTTAAAGAGCTCTGTGACTGCTCTCTGTAGACCAGAGTGACAGTAGGAACCAGGGGCAGTGATGTGTGCCCAGTCCCAGCTACTTGAGGAGCTAAGGCAGGAGGCTTCCTTGAATGTTGATACTATCCACTCTTGAGCTCTTGTTAACAGCTGTCCTTGCTCAAAGCTGGCAAGCCACTACCAGCCTCAGGAACCCTTCTGGCCTCAGAAGGTGGCTCCCAGCTATTCTTCCTCTGTCTTTCTCCAGTCCCAGTCCCTTCCACATTACTAGCCCCTGTGGGGTAGCTTTTGTCTCCAGCAGTCTTCAATGTTACCAATTCAGCCTGTTCTACTTAAGATGGAATTCAGAAATAGGCAAGAATATTCTACCTAGAAGATACTTGTTAGGATTTATGCCACATTATGAGGGGAAGCAGTGCTCAGACTGATCCACTAAGAGCCTGGGAGGTTGCTTATATAGGTGGAACAGCTGGCACATGCTGCGTGTCAGACTTTAGCCATCATAGGAGGGGTACCTGGCAGACCTGACTGAAGGCTACAGATGGGTAGACTCATTCAGAGAGCCCAAAATGTGTCACTTAATTGTCCAAAATGAGGTGGGAATAGTTTCTGTAATGGGCAGTAGAATAAGAGTCTAATGCAGAGACCTATGGCCAGACCATGTCCTAGGCTTCCCAGAGAGGGACTTGCCAGGCCATCCACCAAAGTTACCCACATATGCAGATCTAGCAAGCAGAAATCTGACCTGGTCAGGACACGGCTTCAGTCACAGCCCAGAACCCTCCTGCTAGGGAGAGTTCAGTTCCTCAAGGAAGGTCCCTGTTAGCCTGCCAACAGTGTAGACTGCCCAATCTCTTCCCAGCTTCCCCCAGGGGCCTACCACACTGTCCTGAGAAGTGTTAATTTTAGCCAGGAAGGACAGTCCCATACCCAAGTGTGAGACCTCCCGGCTCAGGCATGAGCTTGACCCCACTGGCTGTGTTAGGCAGAGGTGGCTGCCAGTGTCTCAGGGAACCGTGTCAGTTTTCCTTTAGCCACTGGGATGTTGGTGATGTTGGCCAAATCACAGTCACTGAGTATATGGGAGGAAGAATGACCTAGGTTTAGGTGGCAGCAACCTGAACTTGTCAGTCACTAGAGGAAGCTGCTAGGGAAGCCATATTGTGGATGTTGGTAACATCTGTCACAGTTGTTAGTTTCTGATGTGACCACCACAGCAGTGTGTGAGAGGCCTACATCTGGTCAGTGAGGATGCAGAGATGATAGAGGGCATACAGCCTTGTTGGAGAGATCAGGCCACAGCAGTCTCAGGTTCGAAGCCAAACTGTGCTTCTGGGAAGCAGCCACTGCTGCCAGCAGCACTGAGTGCCTGACTCAGACTATAGACCAGCTCTACCTCCACAAAGCAGCAGGGCCATTAATAGGATATCTAGAGCAAAGTGGCAGTCCTGGTGTCCAGAGGATGACAACAGAGCAGGCGTGGCTTTTCTGATGCCAGGCAGCAGAGAACTACTTCATGAGCTCGCACTGAAACAAAGCTGTGAACATACAGGATGGTGGGTGCCTCTGGCCATCCTCATGCTCCATATCCTCCGTGGGCACTCTGGAAGAGGGTGGCCTTGTAGAGGTAAGGTAGGCAGCAGGCCAGGAGGCAGACTTTCAGGCCCTACCCTGGCTCCAGCTCTGAGGTCCCTGAGCATTGGGCAGTGGGCCTTGCTTCGTGAGAGCCTCTAGAATCAGAACAAGGCTCCACAGGTGGGGGCTCCCATCCAACCCTACCCCCATTTATATCCATATTGTCTTTGGCATTATCACTATATATGCATAAAAACCTGCAGCTGAAGCTAGAGATATAGCTCAGTTGTAGAGTGCTACCTAGCAGGTACAAGGCCATAGGTTTAATCCCCAGCCCTGCAAAAACAAAATGCACTAGTGCCAGCAGCCATGAGGTATGTATTCCAGGCCCAAGGACAAGGGTTCTATGAGCCTGGACAGTTTACTGAATGTAGGAATGCAGTCTTCCAGAATGTCCAAAGAGAGCTGCAGTTCATGGGCCACCAGTATCTTACCTGGACAACCAGAAGGTCAAGATGTGTTGTTGGCAGGGACAGAGGATGGATCTCAAGACCTTACACATACTTTGAAAACCCTATCACTGAGCATGACCATGGCCATCTTCATATTTTCTAAGTTAAAGGCAGAGCACAGAGGAACGGTTTGGAAATTAGGTTCTTATGAGGAGAGTGGCATGTGTGGTTCACAGGGTTCATGCCACTATAAGAATCTAATTCTGCTGCTGATATAACAGGAGATGGAACTCAGGCAACAATGCAGGTATTAGGGAACAGCTATAAATACAGATGAAGCTTAAAGGCAACTGCCTGCGCAGAGCTGTCCTATCCAGCACCCTGTGGTGGGATTTCTCTAGCTACCATTTTACTGCTGTAAAAATGGCCTGCCCATCTTTGGAGGTGTTCCCATACCCTGGTTGGTTAGAAAGCCTTCCTAGAAGTCCAGCAGCTGTAGAGCAAGGCCCAGCCAGGCCACTGCCTGTCCCTCCCTATCATACACCCAGAGGTGGCAGCCAGCTCACATCTCCTAACAGGTACCACAAGTTCTGCTCATTGAGAGCTGAGGGCCATGGTGGGCACTGAAAAGAGTGTTCACGCCTGTGCACCCTGGGTGGTCTCCTCTCACACTCTGCCATGAGGATTTGAGTAGCTTTGCTCATTCAGCACTCTGGTTTTCTCCCCCATTACCAAGTATTTTCCTGCTTACATTCGCTCTCAACCACACACTTCTTTAGTATTTGAACTTAGGTGCTTATGTCCTTCAAATTTTAATATTACATAATCTGAACTGGCTCATGAGGCTTCAACACCGTGGCTATCAGTGTTATCTACTAAACTAAGCTTCTTATCAGCTGGCAGGAAGGATAGTGAAGGTATTAAGCAGAAAGGATGTATGGTCCAGAGGTGGCTCCCAAACTTCAGCAGGTAATATCCCTAGGACAGGCCTGGGAAATGGCAATACCTGGAGACAGCCTGTGGGACCCCAGCCTCACTTGCATCATATGCCATCATGCTTGCAGTGACATTTTCCAATGTATCTAGCATGTCACTTAAGAGAGAAGCCAATTGTTCGTCCTCTCCAAGGGGTCTTCCACATGAGGAGGTTGCTCACAATTTAAAAAACAGACAAAAAAACCCCTCATGTTTATAAGTTGCAACTGGTATTTCTTGGGCTCAGTGCCAACTCTTTGGGGTATATTCTGCCATTATATTATGGGCAGAGAAACTTTCCATGGGTCAAGGGCACAAACATGACATATCTGTCCTCTTCTTGGGGCCTCAGAGGGCCGTAGTCAGGGTGGCAACAGGACAGAGCTCTCAGCTCAGGAGGTCTGCCCCAGGCCCTTTCCCGGGTACCCTGTCTTGGTATCCTCAATATGAAGAAAGGCAGTAACTCCACAGCCAGCTAGGGTGGCTTTGGAGCATTGCAGTCAGTAGCTTCAGTGGCCTAGGGTGGGATCTGGACATGGCTTCAGAGCCTCCAGTACACCTAGTCACCACCATTGGCACATAGGAACAGGCACCTGTGATCACAGGAACAACAAGCAGGTGGGCAGCTCTGCCAGGACACAGACCATACATCTTGGAGTCTCTGCCCAGTATACTTTGCCTTTGGAGAAACCTACTGCCAGAACCAAAGGCCTCCTGTTTCTGACAGCACCACTATGTTCTACCTTCACTGGTCTCACAGCTACGAGGGACAGGTCCAGCCACCATCATCCCCCACAAGTGGGTGGCACTTAGCCAACACTGTCTTGTTGGTCACATGCTCCTGGACAGCGGCCTGGGCTGCCTTTCCTTTGCTCCCTGAATGTCTCAGACAGGACCACAGTCACAAGGTCCGAGGAAATAGGTAGACCCTACTGTGCACCCAGCACTAGGTGACTACTCAGGCCCTCAGACACCAACAGGCCAGCCAATGCCTGAGATTATCTGAGGAAGAATGCCTGGAGCAAAGTGCCCAGGAAGGCCATCGTCATAGCCTGCACTGTTGTGCTGACATGCAGTGCGTGTCTCCACACTCCTTGGGGAGTGATGTTCACTCAGGTGTTTCCCACCTGTGTCTGCCAAGAAACTGCAGCACTCCCTCTGCACAAAAGGACTGTTTGCATAAAGGGAAAACATCCCTTCCGGGGGTTCTTTAGAAACGCTTGATTCTCAACTAGCTATAACTTCATGCGGAACCCTAGCATGGCAAACAGCAACCTGGCACTGATGACAACATTAAATCTGAACTTGCTGTGTACCTGTGCCCTGTGCAGGCAAGCTGCTGAGCCAAGCCACCAGCACCACAGGCTCCTCAGCTCTGGAAATACAGCTTCTTCTCAGCCTGGAGGTGCTGCTTCTATGGTGGGATCTTAGCCCACATGCTGGTTTCCATGTTCCCTTCCAATGAGAGGTTTCTGCACCTTCCTGGGGCTGGGCAGTGCTCTTCTGAGATTCCCCTCTCATTTTGTCAGCTTCCCCAGGTTAGTGCCTCAGCCCACATGCCAGCCACAGGGAGGCCCGTTAGGGAGGCCATGAGGAGCCAGGCAGAAGGGAGGCAGTAGGGCAGGAGGACATATGGGAACAGCCAGGCACCTGGTGCTGAGCAGGGCAGACTGTCTACCAGCAGGGCCAGCCAGCTCTGTGAAAGAAGTTCCAAGCCTCTGCTCCTAGAGTCCATGCAGAGTCCAAGCATCAGGTTGAGGGGCTGGGGACTGGGGACCATGAGGAAGTAGGATGTGGCCCTGTGTGCCAAATGGAAAAGACACTTGGGGACTTTCAAGGGGCTGCTTTCACCTTCCACCCCTGCCAGGGCTTCAGGAGCAGCGGTTCATCCGCCACCGCCTGTGTGCACACACTGCAGGACTACAACCACCTTGTGCTTCGGCATCAGGACCAGAAACATTCACTAATACACCTGTCCTTCAAACCCATTCCCATTGGCCCTGCTAAAGGAGAGCAGCTTCTGTATCATAGGTGAGCATGGCTGGTACTGCACAGGTTCAGGCTTCAGGGTGGTCTCATCACCTGAGGCAGCCTATTGACAAGTAAGACTAGGAATCATCACTGACAGTCAGACAGGAAAACCTTGCTAGATCTATGAGAAAGATGGAATATTAACATGAGGCACATGTGGTTGAAGGTGCTTATGTGTATGTGTATGTTTTCTTGTACAGAGGATTGAATCCAGGGCTTTATACAGAGCTACATTCCTAACTTTAAAAAAACCAAGCATTGCTAAATTTCCCAGGATGGGCTTAAACCTGCGATCCTCCTGCCTTGGTTTCCTGAGTAGCATGGATTATAGTCATGCACCACTGTACTCAGCTCTGCTTTGTCTTTTTATAGATCTGGAATATTAAAAAATTGAGTCAGTTTCATCCCGTCGCAGTTATCTGTTACTGCATTAATAAACTACCCAAATCCTAGCCATACAACACACTCAAGTTGTGCACCTGCAGGCCATGGCTCAGAAAATTTGAGAGGCACCTGCCTCTCAAATTACACCTGTAATTCCACTACTCTGTAAGGCTGAGGCAGGGGATCACAAATTCAAGCCCAGCTTGGGCAATTTAAGGGGTTAGTGAGAGCCTGTTTTAAAAGTAAAGTAGAAGAGGGCTGAGATATATCCTAGTGCAAAGGACCTGAGTTCAATTGCCAGCACTAGAAAAAAGAAAGAGAAATAGAAGGGAGGAAGAGAGAAGAAGGAGCACAGTTTGTCCCTGTTTCACATGACAGCTACCGTGGCTAGGGGTCCACTTCCATCCTAGCCTCTTTACTCATGTGAGGGAGGCACCTGGTACTGCGTTAATAACCCAGGCACTTTTTCTTTTCTTTTATTTCTTTTCTTCTTTCTTTCTTTTTCTTTCTTTCTTTCTTTCTTTCTTTCTTTCTTTCTTTCTTTCTTTCTTTCTTCTTTCTTTCTTCTTCTTTCTTTCTTCTTTCTTCTTTCTTTTTTCTTTCTTTTTCTTTCTCTCTCTCTTTCTTTTCTTCCTTTCTTTCTTTCTCTTTTTTTCTGTATTTGGTACAGGATCTCACTATACAGTTTACACTCCTAAGTGATCTTCCTGTCTCAACCTCCCCAGCACTAGGATTACAGGTGTTCACCACTATACCTGGTTTCAGTGGCTGGCTCAGTGCAGAGCCATTGGGCATATGGCACTGGGGACTGAACTCTGGTTCTTGTGCTTGCCATCAGGTGTTTGACCATCGTGCTATATCTCCCTGGCCCAACACAGGCACTTTTGTGTTCACTCTTGGTGTAGACACCTCAGGGAAGTCTGACACCCTACAAGGTATCTTAAAGAGCACATCCAGCAAGCCAGGGGAAGCCCAGAGCCTTTTATGATATGCTCAACCTTGGAGTAGAGGAAGATAGATCTTACCTCTTGATAGAATATGGTCAAGGTTTTTGCAGCTTTTACAAAATAAGGCTCTTTAGCTCTGCAGTCTATAAGCCTGTCTGGCAAGCTCAAGGACCTGGGTTTGATCCCTGGTACCACATGCCAGCTCCCACTCCATGCTCGTCACTAAAACCAGGCATGGTGGTACATGCCTCTAATCCCAGTGCTGGGGAGGCTGAGACAGGAGGATCACTATGAGTTTGAGCTGCATAGTGAGACCCTGTACCAAATCTAAATAAATAAATAAGAGAGAGGAGCTCCGATCTGTGTGAATGGGCTCTTGCACCATCAGTAGAGTCCTTCAACATAACAAATTTATCACAAAAAAGAGACCCACTATCCAAAAGAACAATAGAGCCAAGCATAAGGGTACACACTTGTAATTGTTTGATGCTGGGAGACAAAGGAAGGAGGATTTGAAGTTGAAGCCCAGCCTCTGCAATTTAGCAGTTTTGTAAGACGTTGTCCCAAAAAGGGCCAGGAGTCCCTCAGTGGTAAAGTGCTCCTTGGTTCAATCCCCAGTAAAATAAATGGACACTCATCCCATGCTCATGGATTGAAAATTTATTGTTAGAATGCCAATACTACACAGAGCGATCTACAGATTCAATGTAACCTTCCTTTAAAAATCCCAATAAAGCCGGGCATGGTGGCACAGGCCTGTAATCCCAGCACTCCGGAGGCTGAGGCAGGAGGATTGTTGTGAGTTCAAGACCTGTCTCAAAAAGACAAAAAAAAAAAAAAAAAAAAAAAAAAAAAAAAAAAAAAAAAAAAAAAAAAAAAAAAAAAAAAAAAAAAAAAAAAAAAAAAAAAAATCCCAATGAAGGCACCAGGGAGATGGCTCAGTAGAATAAGTGCTTCCCTGGCAAGCGCAAGGGTCTGAGTTCAATCCCCAGTTCTGCCAAAAAAATAAAAAAATAAAAATCCCAAAAGAGACAAATCCATCCTAAATTTCATATGGAATCTTATGGGACTCCCTTCATGGCATAAATAATATTGGCAAAGAATTAAGTTAGAGTGCTCACATGTCCTGATTTAAAATAGTTGCAGAACTCATACTGCCTGATTTAAAAACTTACTATAAGGGTACAATATTCAAGGGTGTGCTGCTGAGATAAGGACAGACACAGACTAATGGACTGGAATAGAATCCCTCACAGATACAGTATTTTGACAAGAATACCAAGTCCATTCGATGAGAAAATAAGTCTTTTTAACAACATGTGCTGGGAAAACTGAATATTCACATGCAAAAGAATGAAACCCATGCTTACCTAACACTATACAAAAGTTAACTCAAAATAGATCAAAGACCTAAATGTAAGATCTAAAATTTATAAAACTCTTAGAAGAAAACATATGGGAAAAGCTTTGTGCCGAGCCATTGTTTCACAGTGACTTATTGAACCCAGGGCCTTGTACATCCTAAGCAAGTGCTGTACCACAGGGCTGTGTGTCAGCCCTTTACTCATTTTTAATGATTTTGAATTAACGTTTGAATGTCAGGAAGGGAAAAAGAAAAAGAAAACAAATATGAAGAAATGTTTATTCTGTTATATTTATAAAATTTGAAATTTCAATTCTCAGCTGAATTAGCATGACAATGTATTAATCTTGAACACTTATTGAACAGTTTTCTTTTTGATTTTGGAAAACTCAAGCATAAACAAAAAGGAAGCAGAACAATTACTCCATATGCCCATCCCCCACCATCAGCATTAAATAAAGGCCTTACTGATAGTCAACCCCCAGCCCCAAGTCCCCAGAGCACTGAAGTGTGACCAGCTGGGGTGCAGGGGAAGCCTAGGTCCACAAGACTGTCTTCTTCCCTTCACAGCATCTTGTATTCCTAAGGTTGTTGTGCTTCTGAATGCTGGGCTTTTAATTTCTCATTCAGGGACAACCCTACCTGAAGACAGTGGACAAAGCGTTCTTGAGATGCATCTCTGGTGATAGATATGATGGGAGAACTGTCATGTGTCTGAACCACATGGAAGGACAGGCAGGACAGAATATGCACAGGAGGAAAACTATCCACAGATGTAAGTAAGGTGTTTAGGCTAGCACCACAATAGGCCAGCATCAGCAACAGTAACAGTGACCCAGTGACCCAAAGGGAACAAGTCCAATCAGGTCCCCTGATCTACCTACCTTATCTGCTTTTAGAAATAAGTAACAGGAAAACAATACTTTCCTAGTTAACAAAAACAGTTCTAGGTCTGGGGAGATAGCTCAATAAAATAAATGCTTGCCTGGCAAATGCAATGTCCTGAGTTCAATCCCCAGTTCTGCAAAAGAAAAACAGTTCTTGGGTCTGGGGATGTATCCTGGCAGCAAAGTGCCTGTTTAACATGTGTGAAGGCCTGGCAAAAGAAAACAAAATGCAGATCCTAAAGCTATGCTTAGGAGAACACTTTGTAGCTTCATGAAAGGAGCTGCAAGTTAGGGCTGGGGAGATGGCTCAGTACAGTAAGCATTTCCCTGGCAAGTGCAAGGGTCCGAGTTCAATTCCCAGTTCCACCAAAAAGAAAAAGAAAGGAGCCACAACAATAGAGAATGAAGATGTCTAGGCTGTTTTCTGTTGCTATGACAGAGTACTGGAGACTGGATAATCTATAAAAGAGAGCTTTATTTTGGCTCATGATCCTGGAATCTGGGAAGTTCAAGACTGGGCAGCCACATCTGGGAAGGGACTAGGGCTACTTCAACTCATGGTGCCATGCAGGAGGGCAAGCAGGAATGAAGAAAGAAACAGTATCATAACATCTGTTCCTGGGGGTGCGGGTCCAGCCCACCAGCAAGCAAGGAGTAAACAAGCTTAGTGGCCTAATCACCTCTTAAAGGACCCACCTCCCACAACAACCATCATATTGATCAGATTTCAGCGTGATTTTTAGAGGGGACAAACAGTATTCAGATAACAGCAGGAGAGGAGGGGGAGAAGAAAAAATAGCCACACTAGGATGGGGTCAAAACCAAAGAGAGGGAGTGAGAAAGAGCCCTGCAAGTTCTTTACATGTAGAGAGCTTTGAATAAAATTCATCCTCTTTGGTGTATAGATATGGGAATTGTGACTACTGACAAAATGCTCCAGCCTCGTCATTAGTCCTTCCCATCCCTGTGGCCCTTGGCACTGGATGACCTGTGGTCACCTGGCTTCTCTGTATTCTGCACAACATGTGAATGGGGTCCTGCAGTGCAGGTCTTTCTGGGCATGGCTTAGAGCCATACACTGTGTCTCCAGTGGCTCGGGTTCACCAGCATTCCTGCCTTTGCATTACTGTGTCTTCCTCCAGGGTCACACACATATCACCACCCACCTGCTGAGATACGCTGGGGCTGTCCTGGTTTTGGTGGGGTTTGCTATGGACATCAGGCATGCATCCTTGTGCCTCTGTCCTCTTGGAAGGCATGCTGGCCCCAAACCTTGTCCAGCCAAACTGACCAGCTGTTGGGCTGATATCAGGCCAAGACTATTCCTGAGAGGCATCTACCTTTCCCAGAGTGACCCCATGTCTGAGCAGGGTGACAAAGGATCTTGCCTCTGCTGGGCTCCTCCTCCATCCCTGCCCATCCTAACAGTGTCATCTGTACCTTGTGGAAATGCTCTTTTAGAACCTAAGCTGTCACTTGTAATCTAGTACTGTGTGAAATGTTTTGTTCAAGACCCTGTACCTTTTCTCCCCCAGGCCAGAGTAAGATGGCCTTCCCAGAGCATGTGGCTTTACTACTCTCCTAAAGAGTCAAACCCCTAACTAAACCATAGAGCACTACACTGCAGGTAGGGTACTGGGGTATTAGGGCTGAGGGATAATCTGGGAGCTGAGGTGGGCCTGGATCCATAGCTCTGCTCATCATGGGGAAGACACTAGGACTTGAGAGGTGTCAACAACCACTCTCATGCATGCTTGTCCTGTGTACACCTTCTGCTCTGGAGCTGGCATGACCTCTCCAGAGGACAGGCACCTAGCAAAAGCCAGCTATCTCTTTCAAAGAGATAGCTCCATGGACCTTCTGCTCCTACCTTGGGGTTGTTGTTAGCCTTCTTAAGCTCTTGACGCTACTCCACTACAGCAAGCACCCCTTGGTCACTGAATTAACTGCTCTAGGCTGGGCCATCTCACTGGAAAGTCTGAGTCCTTGGCAATAAGCTCTGGGACTGGGGAGGGTCCAGAGCACCCTTGCACCAGTGGAAAAGCACCAGAGGACAACTCCCACCAGAAGGATCACCTAAGTGCCAGGCAAGACTCCAGGGATCCTAGGGTCAGAGGGCTGCATTCCTAGGCCAGATCATGTGTGGCAATCTGGGAAGATTCCTGTGCTCTTGCCATCCCTGGGCTTAATGGCGATGTGTTGAGTAGTTGCCCATAGTAAGGTACTGGGTAGCAACCCTGGCCTCTGCCCCCCAGTTGCCAGGAGCAAACCCCATATGAGTGACAACCATTATGTCTCCACACATCGGCAAACATTCTTGGGGATAAGGTCACTTCTGCTAAAGAAGACTTTTTTTTTTTTTTCGGAACCAGGGATTGAACTCAGGCCCTTGTGCTTGCCAGGCAAGTGCTTATTCTACTGAGCCATCTCCCTGGCCCCTATGACTGGTTTTGAGGCAGGAATGGAATTGGTCACTTCAGGATAAATACAACATGGCTTTTGCAAATGGCCTGGAGTATGCATAATCCAAAATTTGTTAAATGTACATTAAAAAACAAATTTGCCACTTGAACCATTTTTAAATGTACAGTTCAGAGGCATTGAGTACATTTACATTATCATGCAGCCATTGCTACTAGCCATCTCCAGAATGTGTCATCGTGCTAAACTGAAACTACCCACTAAAGAGTCCCTGGTCCCCTTTTCCCCCACCTCTAACACCCACATTCTTTTTTCTGTATCTGTGGATTTGCCTATACTAAGGTTCCTATTGTAAGTGATTCATACAGTGTCCTTTTATGATGGGGTTATTTCACTGAATATAGCATCAGAGTCCATTTATGTTTTAGCAGGTGTTAGAATTTCCTTTTTTTCTAAGGCTACATGATATTCCATTGTCCAGATAGACCACAGTGTGGTTATCAACTCATTTGTGAAAGGACCCTTGGATTACTGTGAATAATGCTCCTGTGCAATATCTGTGTGCATTCTTGCTTCCAGTTGTTCAGAGTGTATGTGTAGACATGGCATTGCTGGATTGTGTGGTAATTCTATTTGCAAGCTTTTGAGGAACCGTCCTACTGTTTTCCACAATGGCTATTCTATCTTACATTCCCAAGGGGGCTGGCAAGACAGCTCAGCAGTCTAAAGTACCTGCTTAGGCAAGCTTAGGCAAGCATGCAGGGACTGCAGTTCAGTCCTAGCACCACATGCCATGCCAGCTCTACCTCCAGGGTGAGCTGAGCCGGCAATAAATAAATAAATAATAGGGTCCAGGGTATATGGAGCAGTATGGCATCTACCTGGTAATTGTGAGGTCCTGAGTTCAATTTCTATTTAAAAAAAAAAAAAAAAAACCAAAACCCAAAAACACAAGTAACAATAGTAATCATGTTAAGGGTGTAAGATGCTATCTTAGTGTAGCTTAATCCAGTATTTTTGTTTATCATAAATTATTTTCTGTGATAGGATCTCATTTTCTAGACATTTAAATTCTTATAGGAATTGAGCCACGTGTCTGGGAAACACCTGAAATTGCTCCCAGAGGGAAAAACAGCTTGGCTGGATTCTGAGAAGCGGATCTGCCCACGTGAGGCCTTCCAAATCATTCCCGTCTTGGTGATGTCTGGTTCAGGGTACCTAGCCTGCTGCAGTCTTTGCTGTAGCCCCAGTGAGAGGGGACAGACTGTGTGTGTGTAGCCTCAGGTAGGACTCATGTGGCACCTGGAGGATCTTGGAGGCAGCTGAAGGGTCAGCTCTATAGCTTCCTGGGCCTTGACCCAAGCATCCAAATTTCCAGAAATGGGTGCTGATTGTAGCCTTGGGCTCTGCCTATAAATACCACCTCTGAGGGTCAGCCACCCAGAGGGAGGGAGGACTTGACCAATAGAGCAAAGGAGAACCACCCAGATGGCAGGGGGAGCCACCTTGAAAGGACTTCAGGGTGCTGGACAATGGCAGTGGCAAATATCTCACAAAGCAGGTCCTTCCTTTTCAGCTGGGTGATGCCAGTGTCAAGCAGCCCAGGTGGGGTGTGACCCACTCATTCTTCACTTCACAGTGGTGCTGAGGCCTAGTGTCCTCTAGTGTCCTCCTGGTACTGCCCTCCCTCAGCTCAGTGTCCCTGCTTTCTGTGATGGGATCTGAGGCCTCAGCTTGTAGTAGCTCTTCTTCCCCAAAACTCAGGCCCTGCAGGTGTCCCTGGAGCCGGCAGTACTTTCTAACTGGTCCAATGTGTCTCAGTGAAGCTGCTTGTTTCTCTTAGTCCCTTAAGACTATTCATTGATATCAGATGGGTGATTATTTGCTTCTATATTTTTTTTTTTTTTTTTTTTTTTTTTTTTTTTTTTTTTTTTTTTTTTTTTGTCTTTTTGAGACAGGGTCTCACTATGCAGTTCAGGCTGGCCTCGAGCTCACTTTGTAGCTCAGGCTGGTCTCGAACTCACAACAATCCTCCTGTCTCAGCCTCCCGAGTGCTGGGATTACAGGCATGCGCCACCACGCCCGGCCTTGCTTCTATATTTTTGCTTCAGCCCAACAGCCAGATTCATACAGCTCTAAATCTGTAGATGAACAGTGATACTGGCTGGCAGGCACTGTGCTCTGCCTAGCTTCCAGTATCTGAGCAGCCTTAGCTGCAGACAGGAGTGGACTGGTCAGGGGTGGTCCTCCAGGCCAGCAGACAACTGTCCAGCAGCTCCCAAGACAGCCTAGTAGTGAAGGTCCTCACTTTACCCTCAGAGAATTCAGGGATTTGGGGGAAGTTATACTGCAGCCCCTTGCAGCTGGGCTGTTTTGGTGAGCTCTGATGTTCGATGACATCATAAGAAAAACTACCCTGGGGAAAAAGTTAGAAAACCCATCAGGATAAATGGTAGGTTTAGAAGGCTGGGGGTTGGAGATGAGGTAGGAGATGGCAGGGAGGCACAGAGAGAAGATGGGGAAAATGTGAAGATGACATGAGCAAGCACATCCTGAAGCATGGGGCCAGTTTGGAGGCTGAAAACAGTGAAGCTGAGGCACTGAGAACTGCTCTGCCCAAGGCCAGCACAGGCAAATATGTGGGTGAAAGGGGGCCCCCATCCTCAACTCTTGCACCATCAACTGTAAGTGGATTGTACCATGAATTCACATTCAACCAAAGGCTTCCAGTTAGAATAAAATCCCCCATCCCTTGATTAAGATGTGTCTGAACTTCAGAACTATTGAAATATGAAGGGGGGGAGTGGAAAAAAATACAGCTTTCACCTCGCCCACACAAGGCTTAGGATATGAGCTCTAGTACTACAAACAAAGCAAAACAAAACAAAAACCTGTGCATTAAAAAAAAAAAAAACCAGTGCATCTGAGAAACAGGGTGATGCACCCCCTGCTTCTGCATCTCTTTGGGGTTGGGAGCAGCAGGAGCAGGTCCTAGCTGTCCCACGGCAAAGAAAGGGGATGAGGGCTGCCGGAGGGGGGATTAAGTGGTTTACTTAGGCAATTGAAAGCTGATAAAGGATGTCGACAATGGCATCTTTCCTTATAATTAAGAAGATAATTTAATTACTGCTATTAAAATCTAAGGTACCCCCCACGTGGGCTGCTTTTAGCCAGAATACCTTCGGTTCTGCTGTTTCCCACACGCAGACCTGGCAGCCGTTACAGAGACACTCAGTCTCCAGACTTCATCTTCTGAGCCCATCTGGTTTGAGGTAATACAACAAGCAGGAAAGGGAATTGAATCAAAGGCACGATTTGTGTTTTTTAAAACACAGAAAATGTGTGAGATAGCACCAGGAGAAAGGTCTCATCCGGCCTCAGTAGGGCTAGATGCCACTGTGGCAGACCTGAGGGCCATGCACCCACCTGCTCTGTGGCTGGGCCCGAGGCAAGATGCAAGAGGTGGCTGGAGGGGTGAAGGAGGAGGGGAGAATGATGCAGATGTGTTGGACAAACCCTGTTCATAGAGGTGGAGAGGCAACATAAAACAGCAATGCCCCTGTGTCCCATGGGCTCCCATGAATCTCCACTGTTTATAGCTGGCTTCCTGTCAGAATCACAGAATGAAGGGGAAACTGAGGCGCACGGCCTCTAGAACTTGGGCCACTCCAAGTAGGCTGCACTGCCACTACCTGCATCACCCTCACATCCTAAATGTCCCTTGGCTATCACCGCCGGCCATCGTTGGTCAAACCCTGCTCACGCTGTCTCCCCAGGGCTGCTTTGATCTGCAGAACACCTGGAGTTTGCTGTCTCATCTTTGCACAGCTGTCATCACAGGGTCCCACACACTGCTCAGACCTCCCCAGCTGGGGGGTGTTCTGGGACCAGGGCTGAAGCCCCACGGAGACCAGGATCTCCTCTTCCTCTGGAGCTTGAGGCTCCCCCAAGCAGACTTCCTTCATCCTGCAGCTGAATCTCAGAGCACTCCCACCTCTGCACCCCAAATACTTACCTAGGGAACAATGTGTAACTAGCTTTTGCAGGTAGAGCAGTGCTCCCATCCTCCCTTAGACAAAGGTGCCACTATTGAGCAGATGTCAGTGCAGATCCCTGGCAGGTTGCGTGTGGCTCTTGACCTGATCTCATCCTCTCTCACTTAGTCAAAAGTTTATTTCTCAAGTTGGATATCACTTTTTATATGTAGGGTTTGAAGAGTGATTAAGAGTCTGAATTTTCTGAGGTAATTTCTAGTCCAAATTTCATCCTACCCTTCCAAGTTCCCAGGAGACGAGGAAGGGTACAGAAATGTAGCCCTGAGCCAGAGGGACCCTTGAGGAAGATTCTAGCAGCAGGGGTGCTCATAAGTAGACACCTGGTGAGATAAGATCCCTCAGCTCCATGTATTATCGCAGCTTGCAGAAGGCAGGGCGGGCCTGTTCAAAGAAGGGCAATACCATCTCTTTCAGCCCATTCAGGCTGCTATAACAGATTACCAGCAGCTAGGTGCCTTGTAAACAAGGGAAATTTCTCTCACATTCTGGAGGTGATGATTGCATGCTTTGCATTTTGGGGGGAACATAAATATTCAGATCAGCAAAGAATGCAGACTGCTGGAAAGCTATCTCACAGGGCAGTTGAGAGCTGTCAGCTCCATGAAGGCGGGAGGCAGATAGCACCTGTGGGTGCTCACTGAGCCCTATGAAGGATGAATGCAGAGAAGATGGTGAGAGCCACACACACACGCTAAGGAGCACACACTGCTATTTATAAGAGTTTGCAGACAAATTCACCCACAGAACTCGGGGCTGGTACCCAGTGCAGAATGCACCCTCAACTACAGGGTTAGTATAACGAACTTCAGTACCTGAGCTACTGCACATCTGGAACAAAGCTCAAGACCTGAATTCTCATTTTGAAGGGGAAGTCCTGTGGATCGAACCAAGGGCCTCCTGCGTGCTAAAGAAGCCTCTACCACTGAGCTAGCGACCTCTGTTCTTTTATTTTTATTTTTTAATTTTGAGACAAGGTCTTGCTCAATTCATCAGGCTAAGCTTTGAATATATGAAACTCCTGGAGGGGAAAGGAAAGTAAAATTTTAAAAAGTGAGGGGAAAAAAAAGGAGCAAATGGGAACAACTTTTGCAAGTGGAGAGGAGGCTGAAGGGTAGGCAGGGGAATGGGGGGAAAAAGTCAAGTTGTAGAATCAAGTTATATCATGTACAGGTACAAATTCCCTATGATGAATGTCATCATTGTGTATATCTAAAATGTACCAATGAAATATGATTGAAGAAAAAAAAAACTGCTGGCAGGTCAGCCTTCTGAGTAGCTAGGGTTACAGGCATGTGCCACCACACCTGGCATCTTGAATGTTTAATTTCATTCTAAGTCATTAAAATGTATGCAGCCACATGTGACTGGTGGCAGGCCAGTTGGACAGCAGAGTGATTCTTCATCGGCACTGGCTGTCACAGTGGCAGCAGGGACATCTGTCTCTTCCAGGCCAGTAAGTTGCCTATCCAGAGTCTCTGCACTGTAACATGTTCATAAACACTGGCACTGTTACTCATTCAAGGGATAGCTTCTCTTCACTTTAGCTTTGAACAAAACAAAGCTGAGGTCTAAAGCCAGCTCTTCTTCTGTGTCCCTGGGGACACCCTGGTGTTGCAGTGTGGGGGGACTGGATTCCACTCAGAGAGAGGACTAGGATGTGGCCAGTGCCTTCTGCAGGGCAAACCCCACTGCCACTCCTGCCTACAAGTGGTATCACTGGCTTCCTACTGGATGAGGTGGGGGGGACTTTAGTGCAAATGGGTAATTGGCTGCTCCTAGCAGGAGCCCACTATCACAAGCCTGTAACCCAGAGGGAGCCCTGTAGTTAGGGACATGATGGAGAGCAGAACTTGAGAAAGGTCATCTACAGTGCCTCCCTAAAGTTGTATCCTTGGGTTCTCCTGGCCCTTGGGCAGCCATTGCAAATATCGCCATGGCCTACTATTAGATCCAGTAGGATCCCCCATCCCTCCCTCTCTAGACTGGCCTTATGGGAATGGTGCTTGCCTTTCAATTACTATTTTATCACTTTTTTGTACTAAGACAAATACAGCCAAAGAGAGGTTCAGTATGGGGTAACATCTGGAAATGCCTGAGTGTGCCTGTAGAGAGGTGGTATTCAGGATGCCACTGCCACACGGGAGGGAAAAGCCAGGCAGCCAAAGGCCACAAACACACCAAGACAGGCAAAGAAGGCCAAGGATAGAAACTGGCCATGCATGTTTCCCGTTCATCTTGTGTCCAAGCTAGCCTTGACGTTGACCGGCTGTCAGCTTTTCCTGCTTGGATTCAGGAAGAGAGGGATCAAAGGGTTCCTCTGGCTTCATCCCTGGTGTTGAGTTAATGGGGAGAGGTCCCTCAGCCACCTGGACAGGGAAAAATGCTTCACAGACGGGTTTCAAGATGACTCATGGCTACTGTCATTGTGGCCCCCTGTACAGGTCACTCCATGGGGACATTCATAGCAAATAAAGTCAACAAACAGGGGAAAATGTAGGCCAGGGCTGGTGATGGGCCAGGGAAACGCTACAAGAGCAGAGCTGCCTGTTTTTGTCTTTGCACAATCCCATCCGGGTCATGGGCTTTCCCCTCTTCCCGGGGTGGAGAGTGAACAGTTACAACCATTATTCTCAGCTTCTTTAGAAAAGCATGTAGGACAACCCTGAAAAGGGCAGGGTGTGGGCCCAAGTCCTAACGCAGGGCCAACTGCAGGAAAGAGTGGTTTAAATGAAAGGAGCTCACACCTAGTGTGGTTCTGGCCAGCTCTGGTAGTGGGATGAAGCAGGCCCATGGAGGGTACTTCAGGAGAAGACAGCTCTGCAAAGAGGGGCCAGGGGAACGGCTCCACTCCAAACCTTTGGAAGAGAGGACGTGATCTGAAGCCTGCAGGAACTGGAGCTAAAGAGGGGTGCAAATAAATGAACACACAGGCAGCTTCCAAAAGAGGCGAAACCATTTATCAACTCGGCGCCGGTGCAGTATCTACAGTATCTACATATCTACACATATCTACACCGCCTGCAGGCGGGGCTCTCGGGTTGTCTACACTGCAAGTGCCGGCAGGGCGGAGGCGACGCGGTCTTCGGGAGAACAATAAATACCATTTCCTTCCGCCCCAGACCGGGCGCTTTGGCACTGGCGGGCGGGGCCCTCGTGGCCCTCGGAGCTGGGGAACGTCCGTCCCGTGTTCTCCTGGGGGCCCGAGGAATCCGATACTGCGACAGTCCTGGGGCTCGAGAACCCCAATGGCTTTTGAGGCCGGGGGAGGGAGGCCCGTGGTGACCCCCGGGGCTGGTGAACGAGTCCTCTGAAGGCCCTCGGGCTTCGCGGAGCGCCGGGCCGGCCCGCATTATCTGGGGCAGTAGTCGTAGGAGCCCGGCGGCGCGGCTCCCGCCGACGAGTACATGTTGGCGGCGGCGGCGGCGGCAGCGGCGGCGGCGGCGGCGGCAGCGGCGGCCGGGCTCACGGCGGGGTGGTGGTGGTGCGGGTGGTGCGCGTGCGGGTGCGGGTGGTAGCCGTGGCCGCGGAGGCCGGGCAGCGGGTAGGGCGCCGGCCGGCTCTTGGCCCCGAGGTAGTGGTCGTAGGCGGCGGCCGGGTATTTGTAGGGGTGGTGGTGTAGCGGCTCCGACGCGCCAGGCGCCTCCAGGCGCAGCTCCGGGTGCGGGGGGCTGGGCCGGCCTCCGGGCGCTCCAGGCAGGGGCACGAGGCCGCCCGCGCCGCCGGCGCCGGGCAGCGCTGGGCTCAGCACCCGAGCCAGTAACTGCGGTGGATGCGCGGGGTCCCCGAGTATGGCGGACCCGCCCCCTTCGCGTTCGAATTCTCTCCGGGTCTCGGCTGCGTCTGCGAAAGGAGTCGAGCAGTGAGTGTGGCCTAGGAGACTCGAAAAAGGCCCCGCGGGGGAAGGGGCGCTCGGAGTGGGTGGGGGCTCCCCTGACCTAGCCCTGAGCCGCCCGCCTCGAACCCTCCCCGGGGGCCCGTGCCCCGCCGCGGCCCGCTGCAGCGGGCGGGACGAGCAGGCGGGGCAGAGCCGTCGGGCGGGCGAGTGCGCGCTTGCCCGCCGCCACGGTCGTTGTGCAACCGGCGCGAAGGCCGTGAGCGCCCCGGGCGGGGGCCAGGCGAGGTGGGGCCCGGCCACCGAACCGGGACAAAGCTCTCGTGGGGTCTCAGCCAGGAGTGCACGACCCTGGCCTTACCTTTCTCTGCGCCGTTGGGCTGCGTGGGGGAGGCCACTGGGTTCCGCGAGCGCGCAAAGGCGCTCATGAGCGGCAGCGCTCCAGGCCGGTGGTTCCGCGGCCTACAAGAGGAGAGCGGGTAAAGGTGGCGCCCTAGCTAGGAGCGGGGGCATTCTGGCGCTGGTCGACACTCACCAGTCCTCAGGGTCGCAGTCCCGGAAGCCTTTGGCGAAAGGGTTGCTGGCAATCTTCAGCTGTGTGATCTGCGAGGAAGCAGGCATAAGCTAGGGAGCTCAGGCCCCTAACAACTGCCCTAGGGCTTGCACTTGGACTCAGCGGAGAATGGGGCTATGTTAGGAGAGGCTCAACTGAGATTAGAACTGGCTCACATCTGCCCTCTTCCCTATATGGTGCCTCCTTTCTTATAGGGAACTCCACCACTCCAAAAGAAATGAAGATGAGGGCCTGTGCCTCTACTTTGGATGATGGTGGCCCCCATCCTGCCCCGCACAGATGGGGAACTGAGGCCCCAGAAATCTGGATAAACCTCGGATATGGCCGCTGATGGGGAGTTTCCGGAATGGTTTGGAAAACAAACTTTCAAGCAGCAGTGACAGTTGCTGCTACAGAGGTCAAGCTGATAGGAGGTTGGACCAACCTCATAGAAGGGAGTGGGCAGCTGGATGCGGGGGGTGTGGGGAGGTGTAGGAGCTCCCCGTTGTACTGTGCTCCACTAAGACACCCACACAATACTCTGAACTGTCTGTGCCTCGCTAGGTAGCAGATGAACAGTTGCATCCCATTCCCAGAAGGGCCAAACCAGCTGGTCCCCAGGACCTCCCTACAGGCCCTCACCCTGTGGTTCTGGTAGGCAGTAACTGCTGTGAAGCGCGTCTCCTCAAACACAAAGGTTTTGAAGTTCTCCTCAGCATACTTTTCACTGTCTTTTCTTGGATCCACATAGACAACGTGGAAGCGGGGCTGGTATCTGTGCATGGAGTTGAGAATAATCTGGAAGACAAAGGGGGGAGGGAGGATCAGCTCCAGTGATGGGGGCTGGGCCAGGATCCCAGCAAGCAATGAACTTGCTTCAGTAAATTCAGACAAAACCCTTAACTCAGGAGATGAAGCTGGGCAGGTAACCTACTTGGGACCTCTGGGGAAGATGCCCCAGTGGCAAATGATTGGGGTGTAGGTAATCCTTTCTCAGGCCCCTAACAATTGCCCTAGGGCCTGCAGGGGGTGGTCGATGGGAGGTGAGCTCAGTCCTGTAGAAAAGCAGCCACACGCCTGGATTCCACAACTCCTGCCCCAACCCCCACGGACTAGCCCATTCTTTCCAATTAAAAAGCTTCCAGCAAAAGATCCAGAGAGAGATGAGGAAAAAGAGGGCAACTCCCTCTGGCAGGGCAACACTTTCTGACCCAAAGTCTTTTCTCCAAAGCCTGTCCCTGATGCTGCCCAAGCCCGCTGCCTGATGTGTACTTCTGAACCCTGCAAATAGGGACAGCCCTGGAGCCTGGGAGAAGGTGTTGCTCACGTGGCCGTTGTCATCCAGCAAGTTGTTGGTCAGCTTGAGCTTGTCAAAGGACACTATTTGCTTCATCCACTGTGCACCCTTGGCTGGCGAGTCTGGGTGGTAGTGCACACGGCCCGGAGTGGCAGGGTCTGCCTTGCCGGCCACCAGCCAGGAGGAGCTGTGGAAGGCGTACCTAGGGCAGCACCAGCGAAGCGATCATGCCACAATGGGGGGGTGAACAAAAAGGGCCTTGCTGGGTGAACCCCAAAAGTGCCTCTAGAGTTTCCTTGCCAGTGACATCAACCCCTCCCCCATGTCACATGTGGGTTGGGAGC
This sequence comes from Ctenomys sociabilis, assembly GCA_004027165.1. Taxonomy (NCBI): domain Eukaryota; kingdom Metazoa; phylum Chordata; class Mammalia; order Rodentia; family Ctenomyidae; genus Ctenomys; species Ctenomys sociabilis. The sequence goes on along the minus strand of PVKA01001410.1, from coordinate 13,005 downwards.
TTTACCCAGGGGATTGTGGAAAACCTAGAGAACTCCCAATATACAAAGCAGCACAAAAGCACAACCCTACTAGGACACTGAGAGGAAGGCACACTCCCTTCCTCTCTTCATTTCGCTGTATGCGGGTCTGCTTGTCCCAGCGCGCCAATGTGGCAGGAGCCTTCATTTGGCCTCCCTTGCAGCTTCAGGCACAGGGTGTCTGCACTGACTTTATTAATTGCTATTGTCCAGGCACCCAAGGCCCACCCTGTATAATCTCTCCTGGTCACCCTGCCTTTCCAGCCCAACTTTGGGACCCAGCAGTCCCCCCCAACCCCCAAGCGGGGATAGGGTGCTCTTGATTGACTCAAGGGAGAGAAAGACAGGAGAAAATCTGGGGCTGTGTATCAAACTGCCTTGGGACTAAAGCCAGAGGGATTTCCAGCTGTTGGGCTTCCTGAGGCAGAATCTAGAGAATAAGGGAGACATGTGGGTTTGGGGTCCAAAGGAGGCAGAGAAGGACCAAGTCCAGAAGGTAAATGGGGCAACCTGCTGAGGTGCCTGGAAGGACCTGCTCCTTAAGAGCTTCAGGCTGTGGACTCAGCCACTCAGCAAGGACCTATGGCTTCCTAGGGCCCACACTTGCACAGTCAGGCCAAATGGTTCCGGGGCTCGCTTACCGGTAGCGTTTGTCGTCCACTGGCACGAAGTCCATGAGCAGCATGTAGTCAGCCATGGGGTCCATGCCGAAGAGCTTCACTTGGAACGTGGGAAACATTCGCCTGAGGGGTGCCAGAGCCTCCAGTCAAGGGGGAGCAGGACATCCTACTTTGACTTGTCCAGGATTGGTAGCCCCTAATGGGACCCTTCCTCACAGGTCTCCCTTCTGGCTGCTGTGTTCTACCCACTGCTCTAACCCGAGTAGGCCCCTGCCTGCTAGTGGGTGAATGGTGCAGCAGGGCAGGCTCCCGTCCTTTTTTTAAAGCACTGAAATGGCTAGCGCAGCACAGAGCCTTGTAGCCTCAACTTTTGCCACCTGTGTTTTTTGTAGACCTGCTTTGCCCTGCCAGTTCCTTGTCCTCTCAGACTTAACCTTGGCTAGCAATAGAATCTCTAAAATTTGAATCCCCAGATTTCCTAGCTCTTAGCAGAGCTGCCCTAGCTTCATCTAAGAAGCCCCCGGTTCCAACAAAGTGAAACCAGGTAGTCCAACTAATTCTGAGGAGTCCCCAATTGCCCTTTCAACCTTGTCTGGCCAGTTCCCCAATCCCGGCAGCAAGGCTGACACCTTAAAAGCCCACGATCCCACATTCAGGCCTGACATCTGTTGCCTCTACACGGCAAGTGCCCCTTCCCCCTAGGCGCATAACTCCAACATGCGGCTGCCTAGGGCAGACTTGGCTTATGCCTTAACAGTTCCCCGGTCTTCTCTTCTCTGGACCACGACTCAGTCATCAACCAGCACTCTTAAAAGGATATTTTACAGCTTCTGGATGGGATACTGGCTGCAGCCTTCCCTTGTCTGAGGGCACCGCAGTACTACCCATTGGGTAGTAGAGGACAGCACAAGTCTTGGACCCTTCTTGCCCTTCCCATGTTTCCTTTGCAAGTAACTCTCTGTCGGCAGTATGTAGAAAACAGATGCCAGACTCCTAGTACAGGGCTCCTTCCACCCCCACCAGAGCCTCTGCAGGCCAGAGGGTGCTGCTGAATAATGCTCTTAAGGTAAACTCTGGCCACTGACAGGGGCCTTGCTGGGTGAGCCTGTGCCAGAGGCTCAGCCGCTGTTTTCAGCGGGCCCATGATTGCTAAAGACAGCAAAGATAGACTGGAAGAAATCCACGCACAGAATAGGAGACAGGACAGGCCTCAGGTTCCTCAAGGAGGACTGCGTGGCAGGGAAACAGAAACCGCGAGAAAGCTTTGCAAACAGGCCCTGAGCTCCCCTTGGCTGCGCGGACATAGAGCTGGTGTGTACATTAGACACAGCCCAGCACCCGCCTTTGTCTGCTGGTCAAATCGGGTGCATCTGCAAAACTTGTTCCCCTTCTCTTGGCCCTTAAAGCAAATACAGGCCAATTGGAAGACCGCGGCCGACTTGCGCAGGGCCAGGGCCCACAACCACTCGAAATTTAGGCCTGAGAAAACTGGGTAGCAAATTCCACTGCACTAAGCCCACTGAATGTTAATTCTTTCCTAAAATCTTTCAGACTATTGCTGTTCCTGCTCTTTGTGTTGCCCGCGTAGAATGAACTCGGGAACTCGAACAGGATTTTTCTTTGAAGTGGCACCTACGGGGAACTAGCTAAACGGCAGAACACCTCGGTCTCGACTCCCAGATTAGTGCGCTCCGAGGTGGTTGCTCCCCCATGCTGCGTCCAGGGGCTGCGGGTCCCGAAGGTCTATCCTGAGTCTTCTCTCCGCTGCCCACGCTGTCCCCTCCCGCCCAGTGCTCACCGCGACTGTCGCAGGAGCCGGGACCGCGGAGAGCAGAGGAGGAGGCAAGGCCGAAAGGACCCGCAGGTGGCCGGGCCGCGCCCCCCGCCCGGCTTCTGGACCCCACGCTCGCGCATCCGACCAAGGCGTACTGCCCGAGTGGCGGCACGTGGGGAGGGTCGCGGCGCTGGGAGGGGGCGCCCTGACCTGCCGGCCTTGGTGACGATCATCTCGGTGCCCAGCTGATTGAATTCGTCCCACAGCGCCTTCATCTCCAGCTGCACGCTCACGCTGGCCACCTTCGCGTTTTTCTTCACCGGCGCCTTGGCGGCGGCCGCACAGCTAGCCCCGGAGCCCTCAGGCTCGGCAGCGGCGCTGGTGGCGGCCCCGGCAGCCGGAGCGAACGGGTAGGCGTGTGGCGGCGGCGGCGGCGGCGGCGGCGGGCCGGGGGCCCCAGGGACGGCGGCGGCGCACGGGTCGTAGCGCGGTGGCGGGGGCTCTCGTGGGCCGTACGGGTCGGCGCCCGGCGACGCGGCGCCCGGGAAGCCCCCCGCGGCCCCCAGGCTGCTCAGGCTGCTGGCCGTGAAGGCTGCAACGTCGCAGAAGTGCGAGAGCTGCGTGAGCCACGGGCTGGACACCGCGGAGATCATGACCCGAGGGCCGCCGCCGCCGCCCCCGCCACCGAGGTGAGCGCTGCCCCGCGCCGCGGGCCGAGTGGCGGGCGCTGCGCTGCGTGCGCCCGGGCCCGCGCCGCCCAACACTGCGGGCGGGCCCCGAGGGGGCGCCCCGCCTCTCCCCGCCCCGCCCCGCGCCCCCCCGCCCGCGCCGAGACAATGGCTTCGATCCCCTCCCCCGCCCTCGCCCCTCCCCCCAGCTTCCCCCCTCTTCGGCCCCCAGCCCGCCCGCCAAGGCTCGCTGGGCCCGGGCCCCCGACCGCCCGGACCGGCTCCCCGGAGCGCTGGGCCCGTCGGCAGCCCCTGCTCTGCCGCCCTCCCGCGCTGTGGTTCCCTTTTCTTGTTCCCAGACTTTCTTTTCCCAGTTTTTTTTTCTTTATCTTTGTCTCCCTCATTTAACATTTTCCTAATCATCTCTCCTCCTTCCAGTATCTCGTTAATTTCTCGTTAGTTCTCTTTAACTTTCTGTCTCTTCCTCTTTTTTCTATGTCCCTGTCCTTTCTTTCCACTTTATTTGTCAGTACTCTTTGTCTTTCTTTCCCATTTCCTTTTCTCTTTTATTTCTACATGTTCTCTTATCCAGGTTGTTTCTTCTTTTTTAAACAAAAATAAAAACTGAAGTTTCTTTAGTTCTTTTGAAAAAATTACTATCTTTAATTTTTCCTTCGTTTTGTCATTTTCGTTGTTATTTCTTTTTCGTGTCTTTTTTTCTTTTCTACCTTATCGAGTTTTCTTTCCTTTTCTCAGTTTCTTTTCCTTTTGGCTACCCTTACCATTTTTGTTTGTTTGGCTTGGTTTTTGTTTTTCCTCTTTTTTTCTGTGTTCCCTGATACTCTGATGGTCTTGTTCACTATCTCTCCCACCTCTCCAAGCTCACGGCCACCTCTGTTCTCTTCCTTGCCTCCAGCCTCTCTGTCCCGCGCCTGGGTCCAGTTTCGTGTTAATCTCCAAGGCTTGGTCCCCAGGCTGTGAGTGGACAAGCTTTGGGGGGAATGCCAGACCTTCCTCCCTGCCCCAGAGTCCCAGCTGCGACCATGGAACCCACCCCACCAGGAGCTCCTATTCGCGGTGAAGCTTCAGGCAGCCGGGGCAGGGGACTGACGCAGGCCGGTGTTGACACGGCTAGGAGGCTCACCTTCCATGTCCCTGGTGACTGTGCTGAAGTGCATCCCGGCCGGGGATCTTTGTAGCCGGCGAAGCTTCGCCTGGTCGGAGGACCCGGGGCCCCGGTGGGCGGTGCCCTCCGAGGCCTCGGCTGCAACCAGAGAGGCGATGCTGAACGCACTGGCCCGGGGAGACAGCGGGCTCCGCGCGTCCATAGGCGCCCGGCGGCCTGGCCGGCGCCGCCTCCGACTGCGTGCGCCCGGCCGCACCGCGCCCAGCCCAGCCCAGCCCACGGAGCCCGGGGGCGGGGGCCTGCGGTGCCACTCAAAGCCTCGGCCCCAGGCCCAAGGGATTATGGCGTCATGGGCCCCCACTGGGACCAGTATCGGTCCAGGGGCCCACAAGGGTGGAGCACCCTCGGAGTTTGGAGCCCTCCTGCTTTTCAGACTCTGCCCCGCACCTCTGCACCTCCGCTTTCAGGGCCCTCAGTGACCAACGCCCCTTGAACATCCCGCTGCTCTTGCCCTGGCCCGGCCTTCCTAGGTTTGGCTAAGCCGACGTAGGCTTCTACAGCAGAGAGGCCGATTTGCCTGGAGCACCCTGCAGCAACCTGAGGTGGCAGGGAGCTGATGCAGCTTCAAGGGGCAGCCTGGGCCCAGCCCAGCCCCTACCCTGGCCCCTCCCGCCTCCACCTCCTCCCTGGCTGCCCCTGCACCTGGGTGAGGAGAGAGCAGCTCTGGTTCGCAAGCAGCCAGCCACGGACAGATAGCCCCGGGGCCGCGGATTCCTCTGTTTCTTCTTGCGGTGGGCCAGGACCCAGCCCAGCAAATGCCTCAGAAACCCCTTAGGTCACCTCGCTGTCCAAGCTGGGGACCTGAGCTGAGGGATGACGCCCAGGCCGCAAGCAGCCCGGGAGCCCGAGCGTCACGCGCTCTCGCGCGCGCACCGCCTGCCTCTGGCCAGGACGCTTTTACATCCGGAGGGTGGGCAGTGCCCGCTCCTCCGACCTCCCCGCTCACCGGCCTGGTGCAGGGAGGGCTGGGGGGCGGGGCCTGGCCAGCTAGGGGAGAGGAGGACACGTTGGAGAAGTTCAGGCCACACCGACTGGTGCTGCCCGCTTGCCACCCCTCAGCCAGCCTGCCCACCAGGAAAGGCCCAGCTGCCCAACTAGGCCTTCAGCCCCAGGGCCTGTAGGCTCAGGCATCCTGATGCCAAAACCTGACTTGGCCTGTGTCTGCTATCTCTGGGGCCTTCTCTGACCTGTTCAGCAATGTCTATGTCCTTCTTTTTCAGGGTCTGGCTAGTTGGGTGTCAAGTGTGTAACCCCTTTTCATCCAGAAGCCTCCTGTACCCTTCACTGGCAGTCAAGGCCTCTATTTCTACCCACGACCTTGTAGGCCTCTGACTGTGCTTGCTTGGGATGGGGGAGGTGGGAAGGCAGAATTTCTCAGAGCTATTACAATCCCAGGGCCTCAGACCCCATGATACAGAAGTTCTAGTGGGAGCCAGGAGGGGATGAGAACTAGGGAAAAGGAAACTGGGCTCTAGCACAATGGACTGACATTAGCCACAAGTCCAAGAAGAAGCATGAGGACAGGAGTGTAGAGGTAAGTGTGCAGGTGTGGGGTGTGGTGTGGTGTGCATTACTGTATGTCCAGTGGGCTCCTGGCCTGTAGCTGGAGCCTTGTAGACTAGGTCAGGAAACAGAAGCTGTCACCAAAGCGATCTTTAGGTTCTGAGTGGCCATTCAGGACGCTAAGGTTGACAGTGACCTATATCACTCAGTGACTGTCATTTATGGGGTAGAAGGGGAAGGTTCAATGAGGATGTAGTTATACTTCCCTCTTCTCTGAGCAGGACCAGCCCCTTGCCTCCAGGACCTGAGGGGGTGCTCCCCTGATGGAGGGGAGAGCCTGCTGTAGACAGGTAGGAAGGGTGTTGATAGGTACAGGTCATGATAGTGAGACAGGAGGCTTGGCCAGCACCAGAGGTGCAGAGAGGGCAGAAAGACTGTGGGTCTTGCAGGCTGGAGGTTGTGTGGGGAGGGGCGGTATGTCCCTGTGTGTGGCTATGGGTTGGAGTTCCTGAGTGCACAGGGCATACCCAAGGGAGTGGTCCCAGTGTGTGTGCCACAGAGGCAGAAGGGAGGTGTGAGCCCCGTGAAAGCTAACACTGAGAGGGAGAAGTGAAAGTGAAAAACCCGGAGGCATCCCAGAGACTCCAGATCAGCCCCTTAGGTTGCTGTCCTGAGGTCTCCGGACCTCCCCATGGGGGGAACAATCCTCGTAACTCCCCATTAACCTTTTTGTGCAGAGGCAAGACTTTCAGGGTGAGCTGTATCTGTACACTGGCACACTCTCCAGAGCACTGAGCGCAGGTTGGGAGAGAGCCTAGAAGGAGAGCTGGGAAGAGGTAGAAGTCCCACTCCTGCAGGTCTTTCGGGGACTGACCCACCATACCAGCCATGGATACTCACCGATTCGGTCGCGGAACCTCCAACCCCGCAGCTCAACACCAGGACCCTTCGGAAACTCTCGGTTGAAGGGACCCAAAGGGGCCTGAAGCCTTGGAAGCTTGAGGCTTCCGAGCTTCCAGCCCACCGCTAAGCCGCAGACTGCACCGATGCCTGGCAGGGCCCCTCGACGCTCCTTCCCTCTGTCGGGCGTCGCACCATCCTGTCTTGGCGTTTTTTCGGCGATCCTCCGCCACCAGCAACCCTGCCACCCGCCTTGCGCTCTTCTGCTGGCTGTCGCGCCCCTCCCAGTGCCCGCTCGCAGCCCGGAAGATGCACACCCACCCCGTGGTCCTAGCCCTACACACGCCGTTTCCACACGAGAACAAGCACGGCACCTCGCCGGTGAAAAGTGTGTGTTCCAACTCACCTGGACCGGTGGCGGCTCCCTTCCGCCTCGCTCCCCCTGCCGGCCGCGCCTCGGTTGCCGCGAGGTAGGAGGCTAGGCTGGGTGCCGGCTCTGCGCTGACGAGGGGCTCTGGAGCCGCTCGCAGACGGACTTCCTGAGGCGTCGTGCACGGCTGGTGTCTGGGCTGCTCGCTTCTCTTCTCCATATACTGTGCAGAGCGAGGACACGACCCGCATTTTTCCAAGCGGAGAATGGTGAGGTAGGGTCCCCGATGAGGCCATTTTACGGGCCCTAAAACCGAGGCTTGGCTTTGACACTGGCAGTAACAGGTCAGAGGTGAAAACCAGAAGCTTGGATGATTGCAGGAGGCTGGAAGGGTGGAATAGGCTGAGGACACCGACAGTTTTTGCTTTGCCCCCTGGGCCCTGCGCAAAGTCCATTGTGGGCGCTTAGCTGCACCCCTGCACTGCCATTGGAATCCGTTGCCCTGAGTCCTTCACCCCATCTTTAGAGTAGGAAGTGAAGCAAGCCTAATTTCTGAAGTTATCTCCTCAGCGTGCAGGAGGCGGCCCCTGGAGAATCTTGGCTGCTCTGCTGCTGCCCAGCTCCGCCTCTCCTGGGCACACGTGGTTCCCCCAGCAAGCCGTGGGACAAGAGCTCTCATACTCACCGATCCCACTCCTCACTTCTCAGCCATTGTCAAAACAGGGTGCTGTGCCCACCGCCCCAAATTTGCTCAGTGCCACGCTATTCCCAGACCTGGAAGGACTTTTGCACTCATTTGTGTTTCTGTGGGGCTCACAACCCACCCACCAATCTTTGAGCTTTCGGACTCCCCAGACTAGGTGCGCAGTGCCAGCGCTCCCCAGCGTTCGTCCCAGGCAGCTTGAAGTCAAATATGTTCCTGCTTGGGATCCAAGCCAGCAGCCTGGGAGAGACACCTGTAAGTGTGGGTGGAGGATTGGGGACCCTTTCTCCAGAAATCACATCCTGGAGAGGTAGAGCCAGTCTGAGTCCCTCCAGGCATATCCCTAGGTAATAAAGGGAAGCAGGAAGAAGGGCTGGGCTTCATGTGACCCTATTAATTCGTTTCAGGAATTGCCTCTGGCACCTGCCTGGACTCAGCCTCAGAGTCTCAGAAAAAGTCTGTCCCACTCTGGGACCAGCCTAAATAAACCCAGCCCCTCACCTGCTGCCAGAAATTTTGCCACAAACCCCAGTAGGATGGGATACAGAGACCTGGAGTCTGGCAGGGCTGGTGGGCAGCTGGAGCCCAATCTTTAAGGGAAGGAGATGGGAGAGGCAGTCTTTCAGGCAGGCTGTGTGATTTCCCCTCTGTTCCTAGCCTACCTACAGGTGCTAAAACAACCCAAGCCCCTAAGGTGCACTCCATTACCCCTCACGGAGATAACTGACCTGATTTGTGAACTTATGAGATATTCCAGGTGACTCTCAAAGGCAAAGAGGAGCAGAAATGCCAGCTCTGGAGACAGATGGTTGGGAGCTGCTTTGCTGTGGCCTCTTTCCTCTCTGTTCCACAGCCACTGGTACTTTATGGGTATTGGAGAAGGAAGCTGGCATAAGTAGGCATATTCTGTAGGCACCTACCTGCAAGAGGCATCACTGGCCAGCACAGCATACGCACACATGGTGGGTTTGCAGACCTTCTGGAGGTTTGGGTTCAGAAATGGGGAGCTGTGGGACTTTCACTGTGCCTGGAACTGACACCAGAACTAGGGTGAGATGTGGGACAAAAGCAGGAGCAGTTTCCTTTCTTCCTTCGTGTGTGTGTGTGTGTGTGTGTGTGTGTGTGTGTGTGTGTGTTGTACCTGTACTGGAGACACTGCCTGGAGAAGTTAGAGAAGTAGACAACCCTTCTTCCCTAGCCAGAGATCTCCCTGAGACTCTGCTCCTTTCCACCTGTGGCTCAGGTGACCTCTGCTGTTCCTAGACCCTTGGCTTCTCTCCTCTCTGGCAGTGTAAGTCTCTGCCAAGTCCACCCCAGTCTTCCTTGGTATTAGATCTTTAACCAGACCTTCTGGGGAATGGTACTTTCTGTCTGGACCCTGGACACCATTGAGTGTGCCAGATAGGCTGTCTAGGGGTCCCAGACCCACAGTGGGGTTCACATTGCCTGGGAGGAAGTGTTCCAATAAGCCACATCACATACATCTGATCAAGGTCTTAGCAAAGATGCGGGAGTCAGGAACAGCTTCATAGGTGTATACTGGTGGCTTGGCCAGAAGGTGGTGGTGGTGGTGGTGGGGTGATAGGAGGTGTGGTCAGACAGGGGCTGATCCCATACTCCTCCCTTTGCATCACTTGGTCTCTTCCTGGGCTCTAGAACCACCTTGTTCCAGAGTAGAGCCTGATTCATCTCAGAGTCCAAATGCCTGGATCCTAGAGACTGATGACTGCAGGATGAACACAAAGAGAAACATTTAAGAGAGGAAGATGTAGGGAAAGATAACAAAAGTTGGTAGAAGAAGACAGGACAGAGAGGCACTTACCCTTGTGACCCCAGCCTCCTCCAAGCTGACCTGAGAAATGATGGGCCAGGGTCTACATAGCTGTAGGCAGATTGGCCCCTTGCTTCCTATCTCCTCCTCCCACTATGGAGTCTATGTTCTGGGCCAAGAGCTCAGGAGGACAGAAAGGGAGATGAAGGGAGAAGGACGTCAGGCTAGATGGGTGACAGCACCCCTGCCCCCCACACCCTGACCTTTTGAGGCCCCAGGGCCCCCTGAAGCCTGGAAGTTCCCACAACTCCAGAACAAACAAACAAACAGACAGACTGATAGACAGCCAGGCCTTGGGCCCCTCTCCAATTTCTGAGCCTGTTGATTTAGCTGCCCACTTGGCGGGAGGACCCAGCCACATGGGGAGCTGGCTGTCTATCTTCTGGCCACACTAGCTCTTCCACCCCAGGTGCTATCAGGCAGAGGTGAGGCAGACCCCCAGATGGCCTATACTCAGGCCAGAAAAGTGGCCAGATCTCTGCCTGTGAAGAGAACAGCTAAGAAAACCAGCCCTTGCTAGCCATTTCTTTTCCTGTCTATGCCATGGGGGAGGGGGCGACAATGTCCAGGGGAAGAGGTATGCCAAACCCTTGCTGACAGTACCCTCAGATTTCTCTGAGCTTCAGGGAACCCCAATTGGATAAGACTCCCCATACTCAAGCTTCCACATACTTGAAAGCATGGGTTTGTATGGTTATATGTAAATATATCATAAACATATTCAATATGCATACTTGGAAGTGTGGACATATGCCCATATATGTGAGCATACCATAATACTTACGACCATAGGCATGCCTGTACACATGTACACTGGATAGGGACACAGACATGTGCATAGGAACATTCATGAACACGTGTATGAGCATGGGTACACACATATATTGTACATACACACACAGGAGAGTGTACATATCACATACAATACAAATGTACACATGTATGAAGATTTGTCACTTACAGTGGCCACTGTAGTTTGTCTTCAATGGTGCAAACACTTTTTTTTTTTTTTTTTTTTGCAGTACTAGGGATGGAACTTGGGGATCAAACTCAGGGATTGATCTCAGGGATCAAACTTGGGACTTTGCCCTTGCTAGGCAGACATTCATAGGTGTATACTGGTGACTTGGCCAGAATGTGGTGGTGGGGGCGGTGATAGGAGGTGTGGTCAGACAGGGGCTGAGCTATATCCCTGACCCACAAATACTCACTTTAGTAATCAATGGACCTTTAGTTGGCTTGACTTGGGTGAAGCCCACATAGAACCTTGGTGAATTAAGAACAGAATGTTTCAGGCATTCATGTCAAGTTATTTCCTGAAGGCGAGAGACACTCAGGTGATGGTCCTCAGGATAAGGTGTGATTGGTGAGGCTGAGAATCCAGGAAGGGTCTCCTGTGTGGGTCTTAGACAAAAAGAAACGTTTGGGGTTAACCACCTGGGAGGCCATCTCCCACACTCAGCTGCCAGCCCAGGGTGCTAAAATGAATCCTGGGAGACTCTGAGAAGTAAGAAGCAAGACTGAGATAGAGGAGAAAGAATGACAGCTAAGCTAGTGACATCAGAACGTTGTCAGGGAGTCCTAGTAAGGACATGAAAACAGGCTTCTTATACTCATTGGAAGTGCTATCTGTCCCCTTGCAGATGCTTAAATAATTTAAAACACCGGAAACAATGTAGCCAACTTGGACTTTCAGTGGATGTTCAATTAATTCAGGTTGTCCTCTCATTGACTATAACAGCAGAATGTAACTATTCGGAGAAATTGGAAATGCAGCCCAAGTTCAGAGGAGCCGTGTGTGTCCCCTCCCATGCTTCATTCTCGTCTTGGTCTACTCTGCTTCTTATCAGAAGCTGTGGGGCTAACAGACTGTCTCCACTAACCTAGTCCCAGGCCAGGTGTCCCCTTGGACTGTCATTCAGAGCCTGTGTGCCCTCTCCCATGGCAGGCCCACCTAAGATCTTTTTGCTTCCCTTGGAAGCCAGCCAAACCTGGGGCTGAAAGTAGTAGAGCTGTCCAGCGTAGGGCAGGTGACAGGGACACTACTGTCACAGCAGAATTGGTATGAGGGCAAAGCAACCTGATGGGAAAAGCTCCAAGCAGCCTGCTGGGGGCTTCTTTTGGGAACCTGAGGAGGAGAAGAAACACCTCCAGGGGCAGATGGGGACAGAGGCTGGGAAGAGCAAGGAGGGCATGGAGACTCCCCAGTGGCCCTGTCTGTTCTGCTTCCCAGTGTTTGAGCTGGTCAGAAGCCAGAAAGGAGCAGGGAGTGGGGCATAGCATTTCATAGAACAGAATTCCTTGAGACGGGAGCCTTGTCCTTTGGGTTCTGTGGATTGGGAGAAGCCAAGGGTGGTGATGTACACTTATCTTGAGGCAGGGCCAGGAGTGAGCCTCACCCTGTGATACTCTGTGTCTGGGGACTCCAAGCCATAGTGTTTTCATCTAAAGAGTAAAAAGAGTGAACAGAATAAGCTCATATTGCTCCCACCACAGCTCCTCAGCTAATGTCACCATTATTGCTATTGGGCCTTAGGGGCCACCCTCAAGTAGCTGCTCCTCCAGTGCCATGAGAGGTGTTGTTGCTGTTGCCTCCACTGCTCCTGTGGAGTCTTTTTTTTTTTTTTTTTTTTTTTTTTTGGTGGAACTGGGGATTGAACTCAGGGATTGAACTCAGGCCCTTGTGCTTGTCAGGGAAGTGCTTATTCCACTGAGCCATCTCCCTGGCCCCTCCTATGGAGTCTTCCAGTCTGGGCTTGGACTCATTTTGGGGGCACCCCAGCTCTGTTCCTCAGGAATCCCAGGAAATACCCTCTGTCTAGCTTCTTCATTTGCCCATGTGCCCCAAAACAGCCTTGATTTCCCCAGGTCCAAGAACAAGGCCTCAGCCCCAGCCGAGCCCTGACAAATCCCTTCCCTCCTCTGAGGCTTTACTGCACCAGGTCGGAATTTCTCAAAAGCAAACAAACAGGCAGGCTCAGCATTGTGGTTTCCAGAGCTCAGATTCCTCCTGGGTCTGTCTACACCAGTCCTGCTGGCTGCCCTGTGGCAGGATGGACTGGGCTATCAGCTGAGGCCAGGCCCACTTGGCTGGGGACTGGAACAGGAGCTTGTGCTCAGAATCCTCAGCTTACAGTAGCATTGGCTAGCCCAGTTCTCTCCTTACACCTGGAAAAGACAGCAGGAGGCCTAGGCAGGAGGTCCACTGCCAACAGCAGTTTGTCAATAGCCAGAATAGTGCTCAGTTAAAGCACAGTGGGCAAGGCTTAGAGGGTGAAGGGTGAGGGTTGCAGATGTGGGGGGGGGGAGGGCGCTCCAAGGAGGAATAGGCCAGCTAGTGGCCTTTGGGGAAGATGACTTGAGGTGGCCATGGCAGTGGTGTTGCAAGGCCCATATCAAGGCATGGTATGGGGGCTTCGTGGGAACACGGGG